>JAVKPL010002941.1:0-18861 GCA_032173675.1 Gastrolobium villosum
AAAACGGAATAAAAAAATAAATGCAAAAGAAATTGATTTTTTGAAGTTTTTCGACGGAAAATGGATTCCGTAGAAGATTTTTGATGGAAAATGGATTTCGTCGAAGATTTTTGACGGAAAATGAATTCCGTCGAAAACGGATGAATACAATAAATGCAAAAGAAATTGACTTTATGAAGTTTTTCGACGAAAAATGGATTCCGTCGAAGATTTTTGACGAAAAATGTTTTCCGTCGAAAACGGACTAATAAAATAAATGCAAAAGAAATTGATTTTGTGAAGATTTTTGACGGAAAATGAATTCCGTCGAAAACGGATGAATAAAATAAATGCAAAAGAAATTGATTTTGTGAAGTTTTTCGATGGAAAATGGATTCCGTCGAAGATTTTTGACAGAAAATGAATTCCGTCGAAAATGGATGAATAAAATAAATGCAAAAGAAATTGATTTTATGAAGTTTTTCGACGAAAAATGGATTCCATCGAAGATTTTTGACGAAAAATGTATTCCGTCGAAAACGGATGACTAAAATAAATGAAAAAGAAATTGATTTTGTGAAGTTTTTCGACGGAAAAAGAATTTCGTCGAAAACGGATTAATAAAATAAATGCAAAGGAAATTGATTTTGTGAGTTTTTCGACGGAAAATGGATTCCGTCGAAGATTTTTGACGGAAAATGTAATCCGTCGAAAATGGATGAATTAAATTAATGCAAAAGAAATTTATTTTGTAAGTTTTTCGACGGAAAATTAATTTCGTCGAAAATGGTTGAATAAAATAAATGCAAAAGAAATTGATATTGTGAAATTTTTCGATGGAAAACAGATTCCGTCGAAAATGGATGAATAAAATAAATGCAAAAGAAATTGATTTTATGAAATTTTTCGACGAAAAATGGATTCTGTCGAAGATTTTTGACGGAAAATGAATTCCGTTGAAAATGGATGAATAAAATAAATGTAAAAGAAATTGATTTTATTAATTTTTAGACGAAAAATGGATTCCGTTGAAGATTTTTGAAGAAAAATGTATTCCGTCGAAAAAGGATGAATAAAATAAATGCAAAAGAAATTGATTTTGAGAAGTTTTTCGACGGAAAATGGATTCCGTAGAAGATTTTTGACGGAAAATGGATTCCGTCGAAGATTTTTGACGGAAAATGAATTCCGTCGAAAATGGATGAATAAAATAAATGCAAAAGAAATTGATTTTATGAAGTTTTTCGATTAAAAATGGATTCCGTCGAAGATTTTTTACGAAAAATGTATTTCCGTGCGAAATTGAAAACGGAAGAACGTAAAATAAATGCAAAAGAAATTGATTTTGTGAAGTTTTTCGACGGAAAAAGAAATTTGCGTCGAAAATGGATGAATAAAATAAATGCAAAAGAAATTGATTTTAAGAAGTTTTAAGACGAAAAATGGATTTTTGACGGAAAATGAATTCCGTCGAAAATGGATGAATAAAATAAATGCAAAAGAAATTGATTTTATGAAGTTTTTCGACGAAAAATGGATTCCGTTGAAAATGGATGAATAAAATAAATGCAAAAGAAATTGATTTTGTGAAGTTTTTCGACGGAAAAAGAATTTCGTCGAAAACGGAATAATAAAATAAATGCAAAAGAAATTGATTTTTTGAAGTTTTTCGACGGAAAATGGATTCCGTAGAAGATTTTTGATGGAAAATGGATTCCGTCGAAAACGGATGAATACAATAAATGCAAAAGAAAATGACTTTATGAAGTTTTTCGACGAAAAATGGATTCCGTCGAAGATTTTTGACGAAAATTTTTTTCCGTCGAAAACGGACTAATAAAATAAATGCAAAAGAAATTGATTTTGTGAAGATTTTTGACGGAAAACGAATTCCGTCGAAAACGGATGAATAAAATAAATGCAAAAGAAATTGATTTTGTGATGTTTTTCGATGGAAAATGGATTCCGTCGAAGATTTTTGACATAAAATGAATTCCGTCGAAAATGGATGAATAAAATAAATGCAAAAGAAATTGATTTTATGAAGTTTTTCGACGAAAAATGGATTCCGTCGAAGATTTTTGACCAAAAATGTATTCCGTTGAAAACGGATGACTAAAATAAATGCAAAAGAAATTGATTTTGTGAAGTTTTTCGACGGAAAAAGAATTTCGTCGAAAACGGATTAATAAAATAAATGCAAATGAAATTGATTTTGTGAGTTTTTCGACGGAAAATGGATTCCGTCGAAGATTTTGGACGGAAAATGTATTCCGTCGAAAATGGATGAATTAAATTAAAGCAAAAGAAATTTATTTTGTAAGTTTTTCGATGGAAAATGAATTCCGTCGAAAATGGATGAATAAAATAAATGCAAAAGAAATTGATTTTGTGATGTTTTTCGACGGAAAAAGAATTTCGTCGAAAACGGATTAATAAAATAAATGCAAAAGAAATTGATTTTGTGAGTTTTTCGACGGAAAATGGATTCCGTCGAAGATTTTCGACGGAAAATGTATTCCGTCGAAAATGGATGAATTAAATTAATGCAAAAGAAATTTATTTTGTAAGTTTTTCGACGGAAAATGAATTCCGTCGAAAATGGATGAATAAAATAAATGCAAAAGAAATTGATATTGTGAAATTTTTCGATGGAAAACAGATTCCGTCGAAAATGGATGAATAAAATAAATGCAAAAGAAATTGATTTTAAGAAGTTTTTCGACAAAAAATTGATTCCGTCGAAGATTTTTGACGGAAAAAGAATTCCGTTGAAAATGGATGAATAAAATAAATGCAAAAGAAATTGATTTTATTAATTTTTCGACGGAAAATGGATTCCGTAGAAGATTTTTGACGGAAAATGGATTCCGTCGAAGATTTTTGACGGAAAATGAATTCCCTCGAAAACGGATGAATAAAATAAATACAAAATAAATTGATTTTATGAAGTTTTTCGATGAAAAATGGATTCCGTCGAAGATTTTTGACGAAAAATGTATTCCGTCGAAAATGAATGAATTAAATTAATGCAAAAGAAATTTATTTTGAAAAGTGTTTCAACGGAAAATGAATTCCGTCGAACATGGATTAATAAAATAAATGTAAAAGAAATTGATTTTTCGAAGTTTTTCGACGGAAAATGGATTCCGTAGAAGATTTTTGATGGAAAATGGATTCCGTCGAAGATTTTTGACGGAAAATAAATTTCGTCGAAAATGGATGAATAAAATAAATGCAAAAGAAATCGATTTTATGAAGTTTTTCGACGTAAAACGGATTCCTTCGAAAACGGATGAATAAAATAAATTCAAAAGAAATTGATTTTGTGATGTTTTTCAACAGAAAACAAATTCCGTCGAAAACAGATGAATAAAATAAATGCAAAAAAAATTGATTTTGTGCAGTTTTTCGACGGAAAAAGGATTGCGTCGAAGATTTTTGACGGAAAATGAATTCCATCGAAAACGGATGAATAAAATAAATGCAAAAGAAATTGATTTTGTGAAGTTTTTCGACGGAAAATGGATTCCGTCGAAGATTTTTGACGGAAAATGAATTCCGTCGAAAACGAATGAATTAAATTAATGCAAAAGAAATTTATTTTGTGAAGTTTTTCAACGGAAAATGAATTCCGTCGAACATGGATTAATAAAATAAATGTAAAAGAAATTGATTTTTTGAAGTTTTTCGACGGAAAATGGATTCCGTAGAGGATTTTTGATGGAAAATGGATTCCGTCGAAGATTTTTGACGGAAAATGAATTCCGTCGAAAACGGATGAGTAAAATAAATGCAAAAGAAATTGATTTAATCAAGTTTTTCGACGAAAAATGAATTCCGTCGAAGATTTTTAACAAAAAAGCTATTCCGTCGAAAACGGATGACTAAAATAAATGCAAAAGAAATTATTTTGTGAAGATTTTCGACGGAAAAAGAATTTCGTCAAAAACAGATTAATAAAATATACGCAAACGAAATTGATTTTTTGAAGTTTTTCTACGGAAAATGGATTCCGTTGAAGATTTTTGAAGGAAAATGGATTTCGTTGAAGATTTTTGACGGAAAATGAATTCCGTCAAAAAATGGATGAATAAAATAAATGCAAAATAAATTGATTTTATGAAATTTTTCGACGAAAAATGGATTCTTTCGAAACCGAATGAATAAAATAAATGCAAAAGAAATTCATTTTGTGAAGTTTTCGACAGAAAACTAATTCCGTCGAAAACAGATGAATAAAATAAATGCAAAAGAAATTGATTTTGTGCAGTTTTTCGACGGAAAATGGATTCCGTAGAAGATTTTTGAGGGAAAATGGATTCCGTCGAAGATTTTTGACGGAAAATGAATTCCATTGAAAATGGATGCAGAAAATAAATGCAAAAGAAATTGATTTTGTGAAGTTTTTCGACGGAAAATGGATTCCGTCGAAGATTTTTGACGGAAAATGTATTCCGTCGAAAACGGATGAATAAAATAAATGCAAAAGAAATTGAATTTGTGAAGTTTTTCGACGGAAAACGGATTCCGTCGAAAACAGATGAATAAAATAAATGCAAAAGAAATTGATTTTGTGCAGTTTTTCGACGGAAAATGGATTCCGTAGAAGATTTTTGACGGAAAATGGATTCCGTCGAAGATTATTTACTGAAAATGAATTCCATCGAAAAAGGATGAATAAAATAATTGTAAAAGAAATTGATTTTGTGAAGTTTTTCGACGGAAAATGAATTCCGTCGAAAACGGATGAATAAAATAAATGCAAAAGATATTGACTTTATGAAGTTTTTCAATGGAATGTGGATTCCGTCGAAGATTTTTGAAGAAAAACGTTTTCCGACGAAAACGGATTAATAAAATAAATGCAAAAGAAATTGATTTTGTGAAGATTTTTGATGGAAAATAAATTCCGTCGAAAACGGATGAATAAAATAAATGCAAAAGAAATTGATTTTGTGAAGTTTTTCGACGGAAAATGGATTCCGTCAAAAACTGATGAATAAAATAAATGCAAAAGAAATTGATTTTGTGAAGTTTTTCGACGGAAAAAGAATTTCGTCGAAAACTGATGAATAAAAAAAATGCAAAAGAAATTGATTTTGTGAAGTTTTTCGACGGAAAATGGATTCCATCGAAAATTGATGAATAAAATAAATGCAAATGAAATTGATTTTGTGAAGTTTTTCGATGGAAAATGGATTCCGTCGAAGATCTTTCACGGAAAATGTATTCTGTCGAAAATGGATGAATAAAATAAATGCAAAAGAAATTGATTTTGTGAAGTTTTTTGACGGAAAATGGATTCCGTCGAAAACTGATGAATAAAATAAATGCAAAAGAAATTGATTTTGTGAGCTTTTTCTATGGAAAATGGATTTCGTCGAAAACTGATGAATAAAATAAATGCAGAAGAAATTGATTTTGTGAATTTTTTTTTTACGGAAAATGGATTCCGTAGAAGATTTTTGACGGAAAGTGATTTTCGTCGATGATTTTTAAATGATAATGAATTCCGTCGAAAACGGATGAATAAAATAAATGCAAATAAAAATGATTTTGTACTTTTTTTAAATAAAAAATGGATTCCGTCGAAGATTTTTGAAAACGGATGAATAAGATAAATGGAACAGAAATTCATTTTGTGAAGTTTTTTGACGGAAAATGGATTCCATAAAAAATGGATGAATAAAATAAATGCAGAAGAAATTGATTATGTGTTGTTTTTCGAAGGAAAATGGATTCCGTTGAAAACGGATGAATAAAATAAATGCTGAAGTAATTGATTTTGTGTTGTTTTTCGAAGGAAAATAGATTCCGTTGAAAACGGATGAATAAAATAAATGCTAAAAAAATTGACTTTGTGAAGTTTTTCGACGAAAAAGGAAATCCGTCGAAGATTTTTGACGGAAAATGAATTCCGTCAAAAATGGATGACTAAAATAAATTGGAAAAGAAATTGATTTTGTAAAGTTTTTCGACGGAAAATGGATTCCGTCGAAAACGGATGAAAAAAATATATGCAAAATAAATTGATTTTGTGAAGTTTTACGACGGAAATTGGATTCCGTCGAAGATTTTTGACGGAAAATGTATTCCGTCGAAAATGGATGAATAAAATAAATGCAAAAGAAATTGATTTTGTGAAGTTTTTTGACGGAAAAAGATTTTCGTCGAAAACTGATGAATAAAATAAATGCAAATGAAATTGATTTTGTGAAGTTTTTCGACGGAAAATGGATTCCGTCGAAGATTTTTGACAGAAAATGTATTCCGTCGAAAAAGAATGAATTAAATTAGTGCAAAAGAAATTTATTTTGTAAAGTTTTTCAACGGAAAATGAATTCCGTCGAACATGGATTAATAAAATAAATGTAAAAGCAATTGATTTTTTGAAGTTTTTCGACGGAAAATGGATTCCGTCGAAGATTTTTTACGGAACATAAATTCCGTCGAAGATGGATGAATAAAATAAATGCAAAAGAAATTGATTTTGGGAAGTTTTCCGACGGAAAATGGATTTCTCGAAGATTTTTGACGGAAAATGAATTCCATCGAAAATTTTTGACGGAAAAGAAATTGATTTTATTAAGTTTTTCGACGGAAAATGGATTCCGTTGAAGATTTTTGAAGAAAAATGTATTCCGTCGAAAAAGGATGAATAAAATAAATGCAAAAGAAATTGATTTTGAGAAGTTTTTCGACGGAAAAAGGATTCCGTTGTAGATTTTTGACGGAAAATGGATTCCATCGAAGATTTTTGACGGAAAATGAATTCCGTCGAAAATGGATGAATAAAATAAATGCAAAAGAAATTGATTTTATGAAGTTTTTCGATTAAAAATGGATTCCGTCGAAGATTTTTGACGGAAAATGAATTCCGTTGAAAATGGATGAATAAAATAAATGCAAAAGAAATTGATTTTATTAATTTTTCGACGAAAAATGGATTCCGTTGAAGATTTTTAGAAAAATGTATTCCGTCGAAAACGGATGAATAAAATAAATGCAAAAGAAATTGATTTTGAGAAGTTTTTCGACGGAAAATGGATTCCGTAGAAGATTTTTGACGGAAAATGGATTCCGTCGAAGATTTTTGACGGAAAATGAATTCCCTCGAAAACGGATGAATAAAATAAATACAAAATAAATTGATTTTGTGAAGTTTTTCGACGACGGAAAATGAATTCCGTCGAAAATGGATGAATAAAATAAATGCAAAAGAAATTGATTTTACGAAGTTTTTCGACGAAAAATGGATTCCGTCGAAGATTTTTGACGAAAAATGTATTCCGTCGAAAACGGATGACTAAAATAAATGCAAAAGAAATTGATTTTGTGAAGTTTTTCGACGGAAAAAGAATTTCGTCGAAAACGGATTAATAAAATAAATGCAAAGGAAATTGATTTTGTGAGTTTTTCGACGGAAAATGGATTCCGTCGAAGATTTTTGACGGAAAATGTATTCCGTCGAAAATGGATGAATTAAATTAATGTAAAAGAAATTTATTTTGTAAGTTTTTCGACGGAAAATGAATTCCGTCGAAAATGGATGAATAAAATAAATGCAAAAGAAATTGATATTGTGAAATTTTTCGATAGAAAACAGATTCCGTCGAAAATGGATGAATAAAATAAATGCAAAAGAAATTGATTTTATGAAGTTTTTCGACGAAAAATGGATTCCGTCGAAGATTTTTGACGGAAAATGAATTCCGTTGAAAATGGATGAATAAAATAAATGCAAAAGAAATTGATTTTATTAATTTTTCGACGAAAAATGGATTCCGTTGAAGATTTTTGACGCAAAATGTATTCCGTCAAAAACGGATGAATAAAATAAATGCAAAAGAAATTGATTTTGTGAAGTTTTTCGACGGAAAAAGAATTGCGTCGAAAACGGAATAATAAAATAAATGCAAAAGAAATTGATTTTTTGAAGTTTTTCGACGGAAAATGGATTCCGTAGAAGATTTTTGATGGAAAATGGATTCCGTCGAAGATTTTTGACCGAAAATGAATTCCGTCGAAAACGGATGAATACAATAAATGCAAAAGAAATTGACTTTATGAAGTTTTTCGACGAAAAATGGATTCCGTCGAAGATTTTTGACGAAAAATGTTTTCCGTCGAAAACGGACTAATAAAATAAATGTAAAAGAAATTGATTTTGTGAAGATTTTTGACGGAAAACGAATTCCGTAAAAAACGGATGAATAAAATAAATGCAAAATGGATTTCGTCGAAGATTTTTGACAGAAAATGAATTCCGTCGAAAATGGACGAATAAAATAAATGCAAAAGAAATTGATTTTATGAAGTTTTTCGACGGAAAATGGATTCCGTCGAAGATTTTTGACGAAAAATGGATTCCGTTGAAAACGGATGACTAAAATAAATGCAAAAGAAATAGATTTTGTGAAGTTTTTCGACGGAAAAAGAATTTCGTCGAAAACGGATTAATAAAATAAATGCAAAAGAAATTGATTTTGTGAAGTTTTTCGACGGAAAATGGATTCCGTTGAAGATTTTTGACGAAAAATGAATTGCGTCGAAAATGGATGAATAAAATAAATGCAAAAGAAATTGATTTTGTGAAGTTTTTCGACGGAAAATAGATTCCGTCGAAGATTTTTGACGGAAAAAGAATTCCGTCGAAAATGGATGAATAAAATAAATGTAAAAGAAATTGATTTTATGAAGTTTTTCGACGAAAAATGGATTCCGGTTAAGACTTTTTGACAAAAAATGTATTCCGTCGAAAACGGATGAATAAAATAAATGCAAAAGAAATTGATTTTGTGAATATTTTTGACGGAAAATGAATTCCGTCGAAAATGGATGAATAAAATAAATGCAAAAGAAATTGATTTTGTGATGTTTTTCGACGGAAAATGGATTCCGTCGAAGATTTCGGACGGAAAATGAATTCCGTCGAAAATGGAGGAATAAAATAAATGCAAAAGAAATTGATTTTATGAAGTTTTTCGATGAAAAACGGATTCCGTCGAAGATTTTTGACGAAAAATGTATTCCGTCGAAAACGGATTAATAAAATAAATGCAAAAGAAATTGATTTTGTGAAGTTTTTCGACGGAAAAAGAATATCGTCGAAAACAGTTAAATAAAATAAATGCAAAAGAAATTGATTTTGTGAAGTTTTTCGACGGAAAATGGATTCCGTCGAAGATTTTTGGACGGAAAATGAATTCTGTCGAAAATGGATGAATTAAATAAATGCAAAAGAAATTGATTTTGTGAAGTTTTTCGACGGAAAATGGATTCCGTCGAAGATTTTTGACGAAAAATGAATTCCGTCGAAAATGGATGAATAAAATAAAAGCAAAAGAAATTGATTTTATGAAGTTTTTCGACGAAAAATGGATTCCGTCGAAGATTTTTGACGAAAAATGTATTCCGTCGAAAACGGATTAATAAAATAAATGCAAAAGAAATTGATTTTGTGAAGATTTTTGACGGAAAAAGAAATCCGTCGAAAACGGATGAATAAAATAAATGCAAAAGAAATTGATTTTGTGAAGTTTTTCGACGGAAAATGGAATCCGTCGAAGATTTTTGACGGAAAATGAATTCCGTCGAAAATGGATGAATAAAATAAATGCAAAAGAAATTGAATTTATGAAGTTTTTCGACGAAAAATGGAGTCCGTCGAAGATTTTTGACGAAAAAAGAATTCCATCGAAAACGGATGACTAAAATAAATACAAAAGAAATTGATTTTGTGAAGTTTTTCGACTAAAAAAGAATTCCGTCGAAAACGGATTAATAAAATAAATACAAAGGAAATTGATTTTATGAAGTTTTTCGACGCAAATTGGATTCCGTCGAAGATATTTGACGGAAAATGAATTCCGTTGAAAATGGATGAATAAAATAAATGCAAAAGAAATTGATTAATTAACTTTTCGACAAAAATGGATTCCGTTGAAGATTTTTGAAGAAAAATGTATTCCGTCGAAAACGGATGAATAAAATAAATGCAAAAGAAATTGATTTTGTGAATTCGACGGAAAATGGATTCCGTAGAAGATTTTTGACGGAAAATGGATTCCGTCGAAGATTTTTGACGGAAAAAGAATTCCATCGAAAACGGATGAATAAAATAAATGCAAGAGAAATTGATTTTGTGAAATTTTTCGACGGAAAATAGATTCTGTCGAAGATTTTTGACGGAAAATGAATTCCGTTGAAAATGGATGAATAAAATAAATGCAAAAGAAATTGATTTTATGAAGTTTTTCGACGAAAAATGGATTCCGTTGAAGATTTTTGTCGAAAAATGTATTTCGTCGAAAACGGATGAATAAAATAAATGTAAAAGAAATTGATTTTGTAAAGATTTTTGACGGAAAATGAATTCCGTCGAAAATGGATGAATAAAATAAATGCAAAAGAAATTGATTTTGTGAAGTTTTTCGACGGAAAATGGATTCCGTCTAAGATTTTGGACGGAAAATGAATTCCTTCGAAAATGGATGAATAAAATAAATGCAAAAGAAATTGATTTTATGAAGTTTTTCGATGAAAAATGGATTCCGTCGAAGATTTTTGACGGAAAATGAGTTCCTTTGTCAATGGATGAATAAAATAAGTGCAAAAGAAATTGATTTTATGAAGTTTTTCGACGAAAAATGGATTCCGTCGAAGATTTTTTACGGAAAATGTATTCCGTCGAAAATGAATGAATTAAATTAATGCAAAAGAAATTTATTTTGAAAAGTGTTTCAACGGAAAACGAATTCCGTCGAACATGGATTAATAAAATAAATGTAAAAGAAATTGATTTTTCGAAGTTTTTCGACGGAAAATGGATTCCGTAGAAGATTTTTGATGGAAAATGGATTCCGTCGAAGATTTTTGACAGAAAATAAATTTCGTCGAAAATGGATGAATAAAATAAATGCAAAAGAAATTGATTTTATGAAGTTTTTCGACGTAAAACGGATTCCTTCAAAAACGGATGAATAAAATAAATTCAAAGGAAATTGATTTTGTGAAGTTTTTCAACAGAAAACAAATTCCGTTGAAAACAGATGAATAAAATAAATGCAAAAGAAATTGATTTTGTGCAGTTTTTCGACGGAAAAAGGATTCCGTAGAAGATTTTTGACGGAAAATGGATTCCGTCGAAGATTTTTTACTGAAAATGAATTCCATCGAAAACGGATGAATAAAATAAATGCAAAAGAAATTGATTTTGTGAAGTTTTTCGACGGAAAATGGATTCTGTCGAATATTTTTTACCGAAAATGAATTCCATCGAAAATGGATGAATAAAATAAATGCAAAAGAAATTGATTTTGTGAAGTTTTTCGACGAAAAATGGATTCCGTTGAAGATTTTTGACAGAAAATGTATTCCGTCGAAAAAGTATGAATTAAATTAGTGCAAAAGAAATTTATTTTGTGAAGTTTTTCAACGGAAAATGAATTCCGTCGAACATGGATTAATAAAATAAATGTAAAAGAAATTGATTTTTTGAAGTTTTTCGACGGAAAATGGATTCTATCGAAGATTTTTGACAGAAAATAAATTCCGTCGAAAACGGATGAATAAAATAAATGCAAAAGAAATTGATTTTGGGAAGTTTTTCGACGGAAAATGAATTCCATCGAAAACGGATGAATAAAATAAATGCAAAAGAAATTGATTTTGTGAAGTTTTTCGACGGAAAATGGATTCCGTCGAAGATTTTTGACGGAAAATGAATTCCGTCGAAAATGGATGAATAAAATAAATGCAAAAGAAATTGATTTTGTGAAGTTTTTGGACGGAAAACAAATTCCGTCGAAAACGGATGAATAAAATAAATGCAAAAGAAATTGATTTTATGAAGTTTTTCGACGAAAAATGGATTCCGTCGAAGATTTTTGACGGAAAATGTATTCCGTCAAAAAAGAATGAATTAAATTAATGCAAAAGAAATTTATTTTGTGAAGTTTTTCAACGGAAAATGAATTCCGTCGAACATGGATTAATAAAATAAATGTAAAAGAAATTGATTTTTTGAAGTTTTTCGACGGAAAATGGATTCCGTAGAAGATTTTTGATGGAAAATGGATTCCGTCGAAGATTTTTGACGGAAAACGAATTCCGTCGAAAACGGATGAATAAAATAAATTGCAAAAGAAATTCATTTTGTGAAGTTTTTCGACGGAAAAAGAATTCCGTCGAAAACTGATGAATAAAATAAATGCCAAAGAAATTGATTTTGTGAAGTTTTTGACAGAAAATGGATTCCGTCGAAAATGGATGAATAAAATAAATGCAAAAGAAATTGATTTTGTGAAGTTTTTCGACGAAAATGGATTGCGTCAAAGATTTTTGACGGAAAACGAATTCCGTCGAAAACGGATGAATAAAATAAATTGCAAAAGAAATTCATTTTGTGAAGTTTTTCGACGGAAAAAGAATTTCGTCGAAAACTGATGAATAAAATAAATGCCAAAGAAATTGATTTTGTGAAGTTTTTCAACGGAAAATGGATTCCGTCGAAAACTGATGAATAAAATAAATGCAAAAGAAATTGATTTTGTGAAATTTTTTGACGGAAAAAGGATTCCGTCGAAGATTTTTGACGGAAAATGAATTCCGTCGAAAATGGATGAATAAAATAAATACAAAAGAAATTGATTTTGTGAAGTTTTTCGACGGAAAACGAATTCCGTCGAAAACTGATGAATAAAATAAATGCAAAAGAAATTGATTTTGTGAAGTTTTTCGACGGAAAATGGATTCCGTCGAAAATGGAGGAATAAAATAAATGCAAAAGAAATTGATTTTGTGAAGTGTTTTGACGGAAAATGGATTCCGTCGAAAATGGATGAATAAAATAAATGCAAAAGAAATTGATTTTGTGAGGTTTTTCAACGGAAAAAGATTTCCGTCGAAAACGGATGAATAAAATAAATTGCAAAAGAAATTCATTTTGTGAAGTTTTTCAACGGAAAAAGAATTTCGTCGAAAACTGATGAATAAAATAAATGCAAAAGAAATTCATTTTGTGAAGTTTTTCGACGGAAAATGGATTCCGTCGAAGATTTTTGACGGAAAATGAATTCCGTCGAAAATGGATGAATAAAATAAATGCAAAAGAAATTGATTTTGTGAAGTTTTTTGACGGAAAATGGATTTCGTCGAAAACCGATAAATAAAATAAATGCAAAAGAAATTGATTTTGTGAAGTTTTTCAACGGAAAATGGATTCCATCGAAAACTGATGAATAAAATAAATGCAAAAGAAATTGATTTTGTGAAGTTTTTCGATGGAAAATGGATTCCGTCGAAGATTTTTGACGGAAAATGTATTCTGTCGAAAATGGATGAATAAAATAAATGCAAAAGAAATTGATTTTGTGACGTTTATTGACGGAAAATGGATTCCGTCGAAAACTGATGAATAAAATAAATGAAAAAGAAATAGATTTTGTGAGGTTTTTCGATTGAATATGGATTTCGTCGAAAACTGATGAATAAAATAAATGCAGAAGAAATTGATTTTGTGAAGTTTTTTGACGGAAAATGGATTCCGTAGAAGATTTTTGACGGAAAGTGATTTTCGTCGAAGATTTTTAAATGAAAATGAATACCGTCGAAAACGGATGAATAAAATAAATGCAAAAAAAAATGATTTTGTAATTTTTTTCGAGAAAAAATGGATTCCGTCGAAGATTTTGGACGGAAAATGAATTCCGTTGAAAACGGATGAATAAGATAAATGGAATAGAAATTCATTTTGTGAAGTTTTTTGACGGAAAATGGATTCCATAAAAAGTGGATGAATAAAATAAATGCAGAAGAAATTGATTATGTGTTGTTTTTCGAAGGAAAATGGATTCCGTTGAAAACGGATGAGTAAAATAAATGCTGAAGTAATTGATTTTGTGTTGTTTTTCGAAGGAAAATAGATTCCGTAGAAAATGGATGAATAAAATAAATGCTAAAAAAATTGACTTTGTGAAGTTTTTCGAGGGAAAATGGATTCCGTCGAAGATTTTTGACGGAAAATGAATTCCGTTAAAAATGGATGATAAAATAAATTGGAAAAGAAATTGATTTTGTAAAGTTTTTCGACGAAAATGGATTTCGTCGAAAACGGATGAAAAAAATATATGCAAAATAAATTGATTTTGTGAAGTTTTTTGACAGAAACTGGATTCCGTCGAAAATGGATGAATAAAATAAATGCAAAAGAAATTGATTTTATGAATTTTTTCGACTAAAATGGATTGCGTCGAAGATTTTTGACGGAAAACGATTTCCGTCGAAAACGGATGAATAAAATAAATTGCAAAAGAAATTCATTTTGTGAAGTTTTTCAACGGAAAAAGAATTTCGTCGAAAACTGATGAATAAAATAAATGCAAAAGAAATTCATTTTGTGAAGTTTTTCGACGGAAAATGGATTCCGTCGAAGATTTTTGACGGAAAATGAATTCCGTCGAAAATGGATGAATAAAATAAATGCAAAAGAAATTGATTTTGTGAAGTTTTTCGACGGAAAACGAATTCCGTCGAAAACTAATGAATAAAATAAACGCAAAAGAAATTGATTTTGTGAAGTTTTTCGATGGAAAATGGATTCCTTCGACGGAAAATGGATTCCGTAAAAAATTGATGAAAAAAATAAATGCAAAAGAAAATGATTTTGTGAAGTGTTTTGACGGAAAATGGATTCCGTCGAAAATGGATGAATAAAATAAATGCAAAAGAAATTGATTTTGTGAGGTTTTTCGATGGAAAATGGATTTCGTCGAAAACTGATGAATAAAATAAATGCAGAAGAAATTGATTTTGTGAAGTTTTTTGACGGAAAATGGATTCCGTAGAAGATTTTTGACGGAAAGTGATTTTCGTCGACGATTTTTAAATGAAAATGAATTCCGTCAAAAACGGATGAATAAAATAAATGCAAAAAAAAATGATTTTGTACTTTTTTTAAACAAAAAATGGATTCCGTCGAAGATTTTTGACGGAAAATGAATTCCGTTGAAAACGGATGAATAAGATAAATGGAACAGAAATTCGTTTCGTGAAATTTTTTGACGGAAAATAGATTCCATAAAAAATGGATGAATAAAATAAATGCAGAAGAAATTGATTATGTGTTGTTTTTCGAAGGAAAATGGATTCCGTTGAAAACGGATGAATAAAATAAATGCTAAAGAAATTGATTTTGTGTTATTTTTCGAAGGAAAATAGATTCCGTTGAAAACGGATTAAAATAAAATAAATGCAAAAAAAATTGACTTTGTGAAGTTTTTCGACGAAAAAGGAAATCCGTCGAAGATTTTTGACGGAAAATGAATTCCGTCAAAAATGGATGACTAAAATAAATTGGAATAGAAATTGATTTTGTAAAGTTTTTCGACGGAAAATGGATTCCGTCGAAAACGGATGAAAAAATATATGCAAAAGAAATTGATTTTGTGAAGTTTTTCGACGGAAATTGGATTGCGTCGAAGATTTTTGAAGGAAAATGTATTCCGTCGAAAATGGATGAATAAAATAAATGCAAAAGAAATTGATTTTGTGAAGTTTTTCGACGGAAAATGGATTCCGTAGAAAAATTCCGTAGATTTTTGATGGAAAATGAATTCCATCGAAAATGGATGAATAAAATAAATGCAAAAGAAATTGATGTCGAAAACGGATGAATAAAATAAATGTAAAAGAAATTGATTTTGTGAAGTTTTTTGACGGAAAATGGATTTGTCGAAGATTTTTTACGGAAAATGAATTCCGTCGAAAATGGATGAATAAAATAAATGCAAAAGAAATTGATTTTGTGAAGTTTTTCGACGGAAAATGGATTCCGTCGAAGATTTTTGATAGAAAATGTATTCCGTCGAAAATGAATGAATTAAATTAGTGCAAAAGAAATTTATTTTGTGAAGTTTTTCAATGGAAAATGAATTCCGTCGAACATGGATTAATAAAGTAAATGTAAAAGAAATTGATTTTTTGAAGTTTTTCGACGAAAAATGGATTCCGTAGAAGATTTTTGATGGAAAATGGATTCCGTCGAAGATTTTTGACGGAAAATGAATTCCGTCGAAAACGGATGAATAAAATAAATGCAAAAGAAATTGATTTTGGGAAGTTTTCGATGGAAAAAGGATTCCGTCAAAGATTTTTGACGGAAAATGAATTCCATCGAAAACGGATGAATAAAATAAATGCAAAAGAAATTGATTTTGTGAAGTTTTTCGACGGAAAATGGATTCCGTCGAAGATTTTTGACGTAAAATGAATTCCGTCGAAAATGGATGAATATAATAAATGCAAAAGAAATTGATTTTGTGAAGTTTTTGGACGGAAAACAAATTCCGTTGAAAACGGATGAATAAAATAAATGCAAAAGAAATTGATTTTATGAGGTTTTTCGACGAAAATGGATTCCGTTGAAGATTTTTGACGAAAATGCAAAAGAAAATTTTGTATTCCGTCGAAAACGGATGAATAAAATAAATGCAAAAGAAATTGCAAAAGAAATTGTGAAGTTTTTCGACGGAAAATGAATTTCGTCGAAAACGGATGAATAAAATAAATGCAAAAGAAATTGATTTTGTGAAGTTTTTCGACGGAAAATGGATTCTGTCGAAGATTTTTTACGGAAAATGAATTCCGTCGAAAATGGATGAATAAAATAAATGCAAAAGAAATTGATTTTGTGAAATTTTTCGACGGAAAATGGATTCCGTCGAAGATTTTTGATAGAAAATGTATTCCGTCGAAAATGAATGAATTAAATTAGTGCAAAAGAAATTTATTTTGTGAAGTTTTTCAATGGAAAATGAATTCCGTCGAACATGGATTAATAAAGTAAATGTAAAAGAAATTTATTTTTTGAAGTTTTTCGACGAAAAATGGATTCCGTAGAAGATTTTTGATGGAAAATGGATTCCGTCGAAGATTTTTGACGGAAAAAGAATTCCGTCGAAAACGGATGAATAAAATAAATGCAAAAGAAATTGATTTTGGGAAGTTTTTCGACGGAAAAGGATTCCGTCAAAGATTTTTGACGGAAAATGAATTCCATCGAAAACGGATGAATAAAATAAATGCAAAAGAAATTGATTTTGTGAAGTTTTTTGACGGAAAATGGATTCCGTCGAAGATTTTTGACGTAAAATGAATTCCGTCGAAAATGGATGAATATAATAAATGCAAAAGAAATTGATTTTGTGAAGTTTTTGGACGGAAAACAAATTCCGTTGAAAACGGATGAATAAAATAAATGCAAAAGAAATTGATTTTATGAGGTTTTTTGACGGAAAAAGATTTTCGTCGAAAACTGATGAATAAAATAAATGCAAATGAAATTGATTTTGTGAAGTTTTTCGACGGATAATGGATTCCGTTGAAAACTGATGAATAAAATAAATGCAAAAGAAATTGATTTTGTGAAATATTTCAACGCAAAATGTATTCCGTCGAAAGATTTTTGACGGAAAATGAATTCCGTCGAAAATGGATGAAAAAAATAAATGCGAAAGAAATTGATTTTGTGAAGTTTTTGGACGGAAAATGGATTCCGTCGAAAATGGATGAATAAAATAAATGCAAAAGAAATTGATATTGTGAAGTTTTTTGACAGAAACTGGATTCCGTCGAAAATGGATGAATAAAATAAATGCAAAAGAAATTGATTTTGTGAAGTTTTTCGACTAAAATGGATTGCGTCGAAGATTTTTGACGGAAAACGATTTCCGTCGAAAACGGATGAATAAAATAAATTGCAAAAGAAATTCATTTTGTGAAGTTTTTCAACGGAAAAAGAATTTCGTCGAAAACTGATGAATAAAATAAATGCAAAAGAAATTCATTTTGTGAAGTTTTTCGACGGAAAATGTATTCCGTCGAAGATTTTTGACGGAAAATGAATTCCGTAGAAAATGGATGAATAAAATAAATGCAAAAGAAATTGATTTTGTGAAGTTTTTCGACGGAAAACGAATTCCGTCGAAAACTGATGAATAAAATAAACGCAAAAGAAATTGACTTTGTGAAGTTTTTCGATGGAAAATGGATTCCTTCGACGGAAATTGGATTCCGTAAAAAATTGATGAAAAAAATAAATGCAAAAGAAATTGATTTTGTGAAGTGTTTTGACGGAAAATGGATTCCGTCGAAAATGGATGAATAAAATAAATGCAAAAGAAATTGATTTTTTGAGGTTTTTTGATGGAAAATGGATTTCGTCGAAAACTGATGAATAAAATAAATGCAGAAGAAATTGATTTTGTGAAGTTTTTTGATGGAAAATGGATTCCGTAGAAGATTTTTGACGGAAAGTGATTTTCGTCGACGATTTTTAAATGAAAATGAATCCCGTCGAAAACGGATGAATAAAATAAATGCAAAAAAAAAATGATTTTGTACTTTTTTTAAACAAAAAATGGATTCCGTCGAAGATTTTTGACGGAAAATGAATTCCGTTGAAAACGGATGAATAAGATAAATGGAACAGAAATTCGTTTTGTGAAATTTTTTGACGGAAAATAGATTCCATAAAAAATGGATGAATAAAATAAATGCAGAAGAAATTGATTATGTGTTGTTTTTCGAAGGAAAATGGATTCCGTTGAAAACGGATGAATAAAATAAATGCTAAAGAAATTGATTTTGTGTTATTTTTCGAAGGAAAATAGATTCCGTTGAAAACGGATTAAAATAAAATAAATGCAAAAAAAATTGACTTTGTGAAGTTTTTCGACGAAAAAGGAAATCCGTCGAAGATTTTTGACGGAAAATGAATTCCGTCAAAAATTGATGACTAAAATAAATTGGAATAGAAATTGATTTTGTAAAGTTTTTCGACGGAAAATGGATTCCGTCGAAAACGGATGAAAAAATATA
>JAVKPL010002942.1:0-19040 GCA_032173675.1 Gastrolobium villosum
CAGAAGCTGCAAGGTCGATAGCTGTGACCTTGTGGCCAGAAGACTCCAATAGTGGCTTAAGCTTATACCAACACCAGGCGCCATGGCAAATACCATGCACCAGAACAAAATGCTTTGGTCGATATTTTCTTCAGCCATTATGCTTGTGTTGTGCTTTGCTCTTTCGTATTCTTCGCTATATATAGAAAAATACAAAGTTGAATTTGGCATTGCATGAAATGTATTTGTCAGGACATGGAACCTACGGGGGGGCCACACCATCCATAGTGAGTTCTCTAAAGTTTAAAATCTCATTAATTTGAGCTGAAAAAAAGATTTGGGAGCTGCTCCCGAAAAGGGTGTCGGATTAGTCTTCGGTTGACGGGCACAGGGATACCTTTGTATTTATTCAAAAAAAAAAATCCATATTAATATGTTTCCTAGTACTCAGCTCCAAAATACTTAATTAACCCGTCTCTAATCAAATATTTGGCTAACCTGAGCCCAATCCAACAGTGATAACACTATCGATCAGATCAAGGAGGAGTCCATAGTGGGAAGACTACTATTAAAATCATAACAAATGGGTTGGTATATCTCAATCCAAAACTTAACATATTAGATTTACATATATTCTCCCATTTATATGAACTTAATTTACTTTAACTCATTGATGATAGTTCTAGTTCCCACCGCAGGCTCCCTCTGAAAGTATTGCAAAGGTTGATGTGGATTAATTAATCACAAGCTGAGAATCTCCGCTCTGTTGCCAGGTAACTTATCCCTCCCATTCCACTAATTGATTTTTGGTTTAGAACATCAAAATTATAGTTTGAAGGCAAACACCAAAAATGCTTAAAAATGTACTTTGCTGAACCCGATTCAATGATTTATGCGATCATGATATCAACCTTAGTTTGCATATAGGCCTAGACAAATAAAAAAGGGTGTGTTAGAATTAACGTTTTATAAAAGTGATTTTTTTTGTCAAAGAATTAATCGATTGTCCAAGTGGATAAAAATAAGAAATAGATTAAATATACATAATTTATTAAAGGGGTAGGATATTGTAACAATTAATTAAGTTTACTACCAATGTTACTACCAATCAATTTCACTCTTAGATCAATTATGTTGATCTAATGGTTATATTTATTCATTTTTGTATGGTTATTATTCCTCATATTTAATGCTTTTAACGTGAGAGCATTAAATATGAGAAACATTAAATATAGAAAATTATAACCATACAAAGGTGTAAATAAATATAAAGTATTAGATTACCAAAAAAAATAAAGTATTAAATATGAGAAATCATAATCATACAAATATGGATATAAATATAACCGTTGGATCAACATAATCGATCTAACGGTGAAATTGATTGTTAATAATCCTAATTGGTTGTTACAATGTCATTCCCCTCTATTAAAAACATTATTCATTAAATACATATTCTCTCTTTAGATATAAAAATAAAGGGAGAATAGCTTCTGCTGCGACGGCAGAAGGCTATTCTCCTGCCTATGACACATTGTTTTTTTTTACAATTTTTATTTTATTTTTAAATTAATAAATGGTGGGACCCATTAAAAACTTGTGTGTGCTGCAACAAAAATTCTTCTCAAATGAAGGAGAAGAACAAAGCCCAAAAATAAATTATATTATCAAATATATATATTTTTACCTAAACTCTTCCTAAATATAAAAGTAAAAGATATTTCTTTCTAAAAATAATACCAAAGAAAAACACGTTGCCGTACACGCGCATAAAATAATTTTTTTTTTTTTTGCAAAGAGGTGTCTCTGTCTGGGTCCAGCAGAATGATGTTAGTGAGAAAAGTCACAATAGACTAATTTGGAATAAACACAATAGACTAATAGAGCACGCCTTATACCCGGCTATTTTGGTTTGGGTCTCGATGGATGAGCACGCTGATGCTGTTTATTATGATTTATGACTATCTCACTATGTTGTGACTTTTTTTTTTTGTATATATGTTGTGACTTTTTTAAGTCTTAAAAAACCCTACAAATGGTTTACCAAAAAAAAAAAAACCCTACAAATGCACAAATAGTACATTATCTTGGTCCCACATATATTTTGATTAAGATTTTGAAAATTGATAAACTCTTTTGATTTAATTGTAAGATTAATGAAATAATAAAATGTAAGAAAGTCAAATAACTAAAATAAATAATAAACTAAATTAAATTTCAGCAAGATACAAATTAAAGTTTCAGATTCTACTAATATTAATTATATCGAATTACTATATTTTTTTTTTTTTTTGGTACAGATCGAATTACTATACTTAAATAATTTATCTCATGAACATCCAGTGGGAAAATGTCCCGGAAAATCTATAAATCAAGTATGGAAATAATAGCAAATTGTATACTTTATTTTTGTCAGTTGATAACAAATTCCCACATTATTAAATATATTCTTATTCCTTAACATGAATTTCAAACTGATATCTAATAATTATTACTGAGCAAAGTCGTATGACCGAATTCATCTAAAATTTAACCATATTAATTAACAGACAAATATAGTCAATAAATATTAAAATTTAATATTAGGTAAAAACAATTCGACATATTAATACTAAAATTATTAAGGTTTCATTATCTTCTTAGAAAAAATAAATAAGAAATAAATTAATAAGACATAATAACACAACAAAATTATCCCACTAATATTTACACCTCATACGTCATCTCCAAGGAAAGAATCAGACCGTTGCCGTCCATATATTAAGGAGCCAGAATGTATCTTTGTGTTAAGATTTCACATAATTTAGTTATGCCAAAATTTTGTGTTTACTTTTTTCTTTATATATTTTAATTAGGTTCCATTAGTTAAGGCTAAAAAAGAGAGAGAAAAACATAAAATTTTCATATGAGATCATATAAAATTTTAATATGAAAAGGTTTTTTTTTTTTTATATACCGATTCTAATTACTTATTTGGGGAGAATCAGATCTCTTCAATGTTCTCACAGGTTTGACTCTTTGAACAACTTATGATACCAATTTAGAATTCAGGACGACTCGAACCCTGATTCTTATTCTCACCTTATTCAGTCCCCTTGCACCCAAATGAGCTGCCCCACTTGTATAATATGAAAAGACTCATTGTTAAAAGTTTTCAAGACAAGATATAACTTTTTATTTCTTCCGTTATAGTCCACGTCCATATTCATTACAACGAGTGAATCTTATCCTTACACTAATCAATGAAGTGTAGAAACCTACTTAAAAATTGAGGGCTTAACTAGAACATGGACATACCACACAATATATTTCAAGGTTTTAAATTACATTTGTTGATAGTCTGCATTGTATAAGTGTGATCATTATATTTTGCAATAATACCGAAATTCGGTCATAGTTACTTTCAAAATCTTAATATTACAAGGAATGAATCCATGTCACTTAAATTCATGTTAAACAATCTCAATTATCTATAGATAAATTGATGTATGAAAGAAAAATGATAGACAAATTAAATTAAAGAAAGTAAATAAATTAAATCTCAACAAGATACAAATCAAAGGATCAGAATCTACTAATGCTAATTAGATTGAATTATTATGTTTAAATGATTTTTTTTCATGAACATCTAGGGGCAAAGTATGTCACGGAAATTCAATAAATAAATTACTAATAATAATAATAATAATAATAATAATAATAATACTAAATTGTATAATTCTAGTTTTGCAATTGGTAATAAATTATCACATCATCAAATATATCATCAACACAGAAATCACATTGATACCTAATAGTTATTATTAAGAAAAGTATGATGGAACTCATCTCAGATTTAATCATATTTACCAAGAGATAAATATAGTCAATAAACATTAAATTTTAATATTAGGTAAAAATAAATCAACATAAAAATGGTAAAATAATTAAGGTTTCATTATCTTCTTAGTAGAAAAAATTAACAAGACGTAATGATATTAGAATTTAGAACACAATAAAATGATCCCACTAATATTTTTTATTATAAATCTTCTTTCTCTACGCAAATTTCTCCAGAGTCGTGCAATGCTCTCACTTTTTATTTTGTGTTGCTCTCATCCAACCTTTCCTTCTGGTTATGCTTTCTGCCCCGGCCTCTTAAAAAGAAAAAAGAAAATAAAGGTTCATTTGTTGCATAGCATTTCATTTGCATTAAGCTTTTGCAGAAATTATTTATTTTAAGATATAATAATGCCTGATATAATAATGCCTACTTCTTAATGAAATAATAATATTAGACTAATTATAAGTTGATCACCGGAAGAAACTTATGCAAAGGCTAGGCTAGCTTTTGGGGTGGTGTATCTCAAAGTTTTTTGCATAGTATCAGAGCCTTAGTGTTCGATCCTCGCCGTCCCCCCACTTTCTCTTGTGGACTCTCTTAGCATAGATAGGTTGAGCATGTTGCATCATCCACTCATCAAGTCCAATGGGCTCTCGTGTGAGGGGGCGTGTTAAGATATATAGTCCCACATTGGTTGGATGAACAACTAATGTGGAGTTTATAAGGCATTGGGCTCTCCTACCATTTGAGCTAGCTTTTGGGGTGGTGTATCACAAGGTTCTTTACAAGTGAACCCATATGTAACCCAGTCGTGGGTCCGGTAACTACTCTGTGTAAATGGGCTGTTATTGGACAAGGCTAATAGTCAAGCAGAATCCTACGCTTAAGAGAAATCATCAAACAAGAACTTGTTATCACAACCAAACAAACATTGGGCACATGTTTCTGGTAGAAAATTCTTGATAAAAAATTTATCAAGATTTAAGAAATAAAGTGAATAAGTAAAAGCGCAATCTTTTTTAATTCAATTTGAAAATTTTCATGTTATTAACTTATTAAAATCTGAGAATAATTATATCTTTACACTACTAGAAAATGCTTTTTTTTCGACGGAAAAATTCCGTCGAAAATGATAAAAATTCCGTCGAAAATGACATTTTCGACGGAATTTTCGACGGAAAAGAAGCCGTCAAATAAGTCTTCGTAGGTAATAAATTTTTCGACGGAATTAGAGATTCCGTCGAAAAAATTCGACGGAAATTATTTCCGTCGATTTTTTTCGACGGAAATTATTTTCGTCGTTTTTTTTCGACGGAATAATTTCTGTGGAAAATTTCGACGGAAAATGAATGACATTCCGTCGAAAAATCTTGTATTAATTTTCGACGGAAAATAAATTCTGTCGAAAATTTTCGACGGAAAATGAATGTAATTCCGTCGATAAATCTTTTAATATTTTTCGACGGAAAATAAATTCTGTCGAAATTTTTCGACGGAAAATGAACGAAATTCCGTCGAAAAATCTTTTAATATTTTCGACGGAAAATAAATTCTGTCGAAATTTTTCGACGGAAAATGAATAAAATTCCGTCGAAAAATCTTTTAATATTTTTCGACGGAAAATAAATTCTGTCGAAATTTTTCGACGGAAAATTAATAAAATTCCGTCGAAAAATCTTTTAATAATTTTCGATGGAAAACAAATTCCGTCGAAAATTTTCGACATAAATTCTTTGAATATTTTTATCTCTACAAAATTAATATCAACTTATGTTTCACACCTGATAAACAAATATATGAAAGTAACATATCATAATTATATGATTTTAATATAATTATGATATGTTAAAAATCCCTGTCATATACTAATCAAAATATACTTATTTATATAAATGTCCAACACATATACTAATCAATAGGGACATACATATACAAAAGTCCCTATCATATACTAATCAAAAGAGTACTATGTCTAAAAATGTCCAAGACATATGCTAATCAAAAGGGACATACATATACAAAAGTCCCCTATCATATACAAATCAAAAGAGTCCTATATGTATAAATGTCCAAGATATATACTAATAAAACAGGAACATACATATACAAAAGTCTCTGTCATATACTAATCAAAATAGTCTATCTGCAATAGTCCCGGTCATATACATCCAACAAAGATACAAAAGTCATGCTGGTGGATGATCTGCATGATCGTGGTCATCACCTACGTCCTGAGACGGGGGCTGAGTCTCGTCGTCATCCTCAGTATCTAAAAATTCCACAGGAAGCCTTCGCAAAAGCTTCTCCATGGTGTCCATTCGCTTCTGCATCATAACCATTAAACTATCCTGTTTGTCAACCATTTTCTGCTGCTGTGCAGCCTTCTCCTCTTGCTGTGCAACTGTACCCTGCAACTGTAGAATCAATGTGCGCATCCTGTCATTCTCCTGCTGCGACACTCCAAATGGTAACCTATTGCAGATTCGAGATTGCTTATATACTCCTCCTCGTGTACCTAAACCGTATACCCGTCCTTTACTGTTAACCCCACCAGCTGCCTGCAATATTAAATCATTATCCGAGGCAATACTGCTAGCATCCACTCCTGGAGATATATTACTATCATGTGAGCAAATAATCTCCTATTCTCCTCCACTAAAGTTTTTCTATTTTGTTCTTCAACCTTACTTGTTTGATCTAGTTACTAAGCACATTACAACTAACACTTTGACCCTAAAAATTAAAAAGGACCATCACCTTGGAACAAAAATACCTTTATTTCTCATACTTTCCATTATCCAGTAATTTAATTAATTGTTGAATCACATCGTGATGGCAATATTGAATATTGAAACATGAATCACAAGCAATGATTGCTATAGTCTATCACAATTATCAAAGTGCAGGCCATAGGTTACTTAAAATACTTATAAGCCTGCACTTAAAATAAAAAGGTCATTGTCCAAGAAAGTTGTAACCATGTACTTTTTTTTTTTTTTATAAACATAATCATGTACTTCAAATGTATATTGTAGAAATGGGACATCAGAAAACATGTAATAATGTGATTAGAAAATTACCACTGCCGTTGAAGACATGGATAGAAATGTACCCACAAATATTCCTTCAGATGATTTGCCACCACATAACTGCAAGTAGGATTTAGGAGCATTCATCAGAAATTCAGTCACTAAAGTAGAGAAATTTTGTAATAAATAAGAGTACAAAACACAATCAATTTATTCACTCAATTGGAAGCTTAAAATCAAGACATGTTCCTAGATAACTATTTTAAGAGCCTTAACATCTAACAAGCATAGAAAAGTACAAGCCCATCTACAAGTCTTTCTCGTCTCCTTACCATATGGCTTATTGTTAAAATGAAGTACACAATTTAACACAATACATTTTTTTTCTATTCATGTGTAAATAAAATAAGTACACAATTTTATTGATAATCAAATAAGAAGCATGACAGATGGAATTGACCAGCAGTCAAGCAGCGTCAATGTGTATTGATACGCCTTCACAACTGTTCATTAGATGAGAATTAGTTTGCAAATCATTGAAAGTAAGATTATTCAAATCTTCAACGTTGACAGCACTTGACAGGTATAACAGAAATAGACAATTAAAACTATTAATTTTGAAATAACTGAAATGATTAATTAAAGCATAACCTAGCAGATATTTCAAAGTTTTACCTCCATATAGTCTCTGTGGTGTGCTAAGGACTGAGATCCTACATAAAGTTTGCATTTTCCCTTGGTTTTCTCAGAATCAAGATTTTTGGCATTGTTTTGTAAATCCACAGCAGCTCCTGAGTTCTCCTCGGCATCACCATGTCCATCAATGTCCATTTGATCAATTGCACCAACAACCTTTATGGAATAATAAATAATTGATATCCTAATTTATTAATGATAAAGGGATAAAGTTGTGGGGGGAAAATAAAGGCAAGCCAACTGCTAAATGTTCGGGAATGATAAAATTTAATCATGTGGCAATTCTTATTAAGTTTAAAGTACAACAAAATTTATAATCAAGTGGCAATTCCCAAAAAAAATGTTATGGTCACTGTATCTATCGTACAAAGAAGAGCATAAAATTCCACTGTACACGTGCCAGGGTCGCTGCTGATAATCTCTGAACACTCTGCCTGAAGGTAGCAACACAAATCCAACTACAGAGAATCAGAGATTTTTCATGAAATGAAATTAACGGGCAAAAAGTAACGCTTTGCTATTCTATTGAAATCAAAAAAATTCTCAAACTTCCTATGGAACACAGACTCAATCTCAATTACCTAAAAAGATCATTTTCCAAACAATTTATCAATGGATCCAAGTACCTTGTTTTGTAGAGAGAGATATATGTCCTTTTTTCCTACCAGCGCTATCATCCAATTTCCAGAATTTGCATTTACCTCATATAGCAGCTCATCCTGTCAAAATTAAAAAATAAATTATAGCTTCAAATGGGAAAACTTCTTATAGTTTTTAATATTATTTAATAAGTCCTTTAAATTTAATTAAATTTTTAATTAAATTTAATTCAGCTTTTCCATTTGCTTAAACAGCTAAACCTCTTCTTCAAACTATGACTCTTAAATTCATAGAAAAATAGACCTACTTATTTGTTCTTGTAAGCAGTTTCTTAGAAAAACAGACCTTACATTAGATGGGTTGCTTGGCTACATAGAGTTAGCAGAAGATCTTGAAAGTCAAGGAATGTTGAATGATAAGAGAAAGGGAATTACTGGTTTAAACCCATAATTAATAAGGAATTTTGAATATCACGATACAACCATGCAATTCCTTGCACGTGTGAGTATTATTTTGATAACAGAATATATTTTGTTAGGAAAAGGTACAAGAGTATAAGATATGATATCCTCCTAAAAGAGACCAAAAAAGAAAAATCATAGAAAACTTTTAATTTAAGTAAATATATCTCTTGGTATATCCACCAAAGGCACGCTTCTTTGAAAAAACCACTCTATCTCAAAAGATACCAATGCAAGCAACTGACCATAAAAACTTAAGTGATCCTCTCCAACCATAGACACCAAATAGCAGCAAACATAGCATATTGCCAAATAGCCTTGTCCTCCTTTAATCTCCCAAACCTCTCAAATGAGAGTGTAGCTAATGCTCCAAACTCCTAGACAAACCCAACATTCACCAAAAATACTTATGCTTACACCACAAATATTTTTCAGTTGAATCCACATAAATAAAAGTCTGCTTGTCTCAGAATAAGAGTAACCCATAACACGCACTTTAGGAGATATTGAACTTTGTAGGGCTTGCAGTCCTACAATAAATTATTTGTATTAATCCGATTACGTACAACAATCCAAATGAAAGACTTCACCTTCAAAAGGGACACAGATTACCAAAGGTATAGCAAGAAGAAAGCTGTCCCAGTTTAGAGATTGGATGAGGAATTAATTAGGTGTCAGATTTAAAGGTGAAGACTAGAGGGGTCTAAACATCAAATCCTCCTATCTGGAATTGACAAGTTTGACAAATAGGCCATGCAAACCCAAATCCTAAGTCCTACTGAAATAAGCTTCCTGTAAATTGGGATAACAGAAGGCTTTGATTGTGCCCAGCCCTCAAATATGTCGTTGTTGTTTTAAATTAACAAGGGTAAATTTAGATTATGTTCTCTATTCTAAATTATGTTCTCTATTATCGTTTATACCAGCCCTCAATATTTTTTTTTGGTTTCACTTCTCCCTCCCCTTTTCAATTATGTTCTCTGTTCTACTCTACGAGAATCTCTTGCTTTAGAACAGAAAATTCCAACACCCCCACAACACAAAACAAAAAAAAAATAAAAATTCGAATAAGCTCAACAATTTAAAATCATAAGAGTATAGAAAATTATATGCCTGAGAGGTGAGAGAAATGATACTAAGTATATCTTACTGTATTCCTGTACCAGAAGTGCAAGTACCATCTTCGGTGCATGTTCCCCTACTTCCATTAACACCATTGCTTGCTATTGCTCCTCCATCCAAATAGTTTAACAAATTTTTGTGAGTACCCAACATTAATCCTCTTTCATACAACAGAAGAACAATTATTATTAAGCTTTAGACAGCAATGTTACTTTCTCCAAATCAGCAATGTTACTTTATTTAATCACCATCAGTCTTCTTACTGCCCCTTCTATCTCGTTTCTTTCTATGATATTGGACCATTCTAGACCTACCCTCCATACATGACTCAACAACCTGGCATTTACCCTCTGATCTCCAAAATAAGGTTGGCAAAGAATTGGTACTCCTTCGCACAAACTCTCCAAAGTAGAATTCCAACCACAGTGGCTCCAAAACCCTCCTGGTGGGCCAAAACCTCATCTTGGGGTGCCCATTCCACAATACAACCCCTTTTTGCTACTGCTATTTTGACATCTTCAGGCAATGATTCTAGCCACTCAGAAACATCATTAATGGTCCCTGGTCGAATAACCCAAAGGAAATTCTGCCAATTATTGGCTAAGCCCCGAGCTACTTCAAATAGCGGGTGCAACAAAAGGCACGTAAGTCTCGTAAGTCATCCTAGAGCACTTACACATTTCTGTTAAATCATACTCTGGCCACACCAAAAAACTTAGATATACAAGGCACACTCACAAACTTAAAGAAATTAAAATTCTTTACAAATAACATATATATCCGATGATACTTTTACATTAATTTTTCAAAGGAAAGAAGCAAAGAATAGAACTGTAGAAGTAATAGGAGTAATAGGTACCATCAGAGTTTGAATTCGCCTCTAGAACCAGCTTCAGATATTCTGACTTGAGGGAAGTTACAAAATAATCCGCAAACTCTGACCAAGAGCCCCTATTCCAATGATGTCCCTCTGCACACAAGGTCAAAGGAAAACAGCTATTATAAATAAAAATACTGATCTTTCACGAGTTTTAAGCAAATTTACATAATATTGCGAGAAAAAAGAAAAAAGGTTAGTTGATATTCGGGCAAGAGCAGGTGAGTGAGGATGCTCACAATGTCCTCAAGACGGGAAACTGAAAGCTGAGCTTCCCAAGTAACACTGCATCACAAAAATGAAATCGGGTGTTAGAGAAATTTACCTTGAATGGTTTGGAGAATAGAACAACAAAAAGAATGCAACAGTAGTAACGAGAACAATTTTTATAATTTAAAACCAAAATTTCGAACTAAACAAACTATATAACCAACTTGATCCTCTTCTCCCTACAAACAAGAGAAAATTCATTAGTCGAAGTGTGTAGAACAACATGATATAGAAAATATAGAATACTAAAATATTAAATTATGAAGAAAGTGCAGACACCATTATAGAATACTAAATTCTGCATGATTGCTATCACAAGCTCTTCAAAATGACCCGCCACCAAATAAACTTCCAAAATAGATATAGAAATAGTGCTGCAACACTATTCAAAATATAAATATGCAATTTGGAGGATAAAATATATCCATCTACTGTAATGTTGAAATCACAATATGTATCTAATATCAAAGTTTTGTTCGTAGGTCCCATCATAAGAAATATGGAACCGACTACATCAATCTTTGTTGGCAACTTATAATTATATGTAGAAGAGAAGAGTAACAAATAATGATATTCCAAAAGTATATTAGATGGCAAAAAGGATGTTTCGCAGCATGTACCTCAAGTTGAAGTGGTACCGACTTCTTGCACAGATAATCAGATAAGAAATTTGGCTACCTTAAATTTGGAGTGGGACCAAAACCATTTTGTAAGGATGACGTCTCAGAGAGTTCTTGTCTTGTAGCATAAAACCTTTTGCAGATATTCATATTGGCTCTTTTCATTTGGAGCGTGAGACTTTTTCCTTTATTTTAGCTTCAAACTCGATCAATCTTACATCTAGTAGCCCCTGGAGAGACCAATTCTTCTTGATAGCATCAATAAAGCCTTGCATCGATGGTCATTATCCTAACTTCAAGAAGTATGATACGGTCAGGCCACTTTGAAACTTGGCATAAAAAAAATATGAATTTACTTAGACCACACCATTGTTTCTAATAGCAAATATATATGGGGTTTTCATTTTCTCCTTTAACATAACACAACAAACTTTCCTACACACACAACATTTTGTGGGGCCCACACATTTTAAAACAAAAGAAAAAAGAAAAAAATATGGCACGCAAAACGAATCTCTATAACATTACACAATCACTTTTCCTACAACATAATAAACATAAAACCCATATATATGTTGCAAAATGAGAAAGAATGATACATGTGGATGTGGATAAAATTGTAGTGGTCTTTTATATATATATCAGAATGCATTCATCTGTATAAGCACAGTTGCTAGCTAATGTAATTGATGGATGTCATAACTTTTAAAAAATGCCATGTATACCCTATTATAATTCTTGTTCTGTAGAGTTGATAGTCTTGTTCTGCAGTTCAATTATAATTCTTTTAAAAAATCATTCAATTCAATTAATAATGCTTTAACAAGTATACCCTATTGATAAGCCCAAGTGGCCAGGCAGGGCAGAAGTTTTTTCCATAAGGGTTTATGCGTATGTTTCTTAAATATATACTATCCCAAATCAGGCCCCTTTAAATCTGTGAACAGGGAAAATCTGGAGGCACCCGGAATAATTTCTTGCTATCCTTCAAATGCTTAAGGAGAAGGACAAACGTATCTTCTTGTTAAATATTTTCTTTATACTTACATAAAAAGATCCATTACTTAAAAGAAAAAGATAACAGCTTTGAAAGTAATTTTGGAACAAATTTACAGAACGTAAGACTTTTCTTTAATTTGTTTTATATTTTCAGCTTTCAATCACAATTTAATTTAAGAAATAATAATTTGTTGAGCAAACAGTTTAAATTCCACCAAAAACGCTCATGATTTTCTTATGGTCTTACTTTAGTGTGAATCTTAAACTAAAAGGTGTAATTATTCTTTAAGTATCACAACCAACAATTGCTCCCTCTAAAGTCTTTCAAAAATGAAAATCAACACAAGTTCAGTAGATTTTAGAATCAATAATGTGGTGTTCCTGTAGCACTACTCAGTACACCAAAACCAAGCATGAATAGAAAAGAGCGACATGCACACAAAAAAATAAATAGAAATGAGATGCATCAACCTAAATAGGAAATAAGCATCGCCCCTCATGCCAAGGTTGTACGGTCCCAAAAATATTGACGCACCGGGAAACCAAATCTAACGAGGAAGAAGTGAAATAGTACCTCATCAAGAAAAAATAGCTTCGAGCTCTGCATTCTCTCTTGGCAAATCCAAAATTGGGGAAAAGTATCATGGCGTACATAGAATTCAAGCTCAGCAATCTCGCAGCAGAGTTACCAACAACCTATGAAATTCCGGTGACCACAGCGTGTACAGCTGCAGAATGAGTTGGGAGGGAGAGAACACAAAGCTCAAAATCATGGGAGTGAAGAAGGACGAAATGTGTGGGTGGAAACCCTAGGAGAGAGAAGGAGAATAAGGCAATACATGTGAATGGGTTTCTGGATCCATGAAACACAATGGAAGGTTTTGAGGAGGGAGAGTGGAAAAGAAGAGAGTGGGAGCTAACAGTTTTGGGATCTAAGCGAGGCGAAAATGATAATGGCCCTAAAATATAACTAATTTTGATGTCTGTTTAATAAAGAGTAAATTTAATTTTTTTGTCATCACCGAATCTCAAGATAGCTATTTTAGTAAATAAAAAGGGATATCGTTGTTGATAATAAATTCAAAATGGACTCATTTTAATCATTTTGAGAAATTGATATAGGTCGTTTTAAAATTTATGAGGGATCACGATTTCAACTATCCCTTTCCGTGGAAAATCTTCGACGGAATCATTTTCCGTCGAAGATTTCATAAAAATTCATTTCTTTTTGATTTTTATTTTTTGGAATTGTTTTCGACGGAATTTCATTTCCGTGGAAAATCTTCGACGGAATCATTTTCCGTCGAAGATTTCATAAAAATTCATTTCTTTTTCATTTTTTTTTGAATTGTTTTCGACGGAATTCCATTTCCGTGGAAAATCTTCGACGGAATCATTTTTCCGTCGAAGATTTCAAAAAAATTATTTTCTTTTTCATTTTTTTTTTGGAATTGTTTTCGACGGAATTCCATTTCCGTGGAAAATCTTCGACGGAATCATTTTCCGTCGAAGATTTCATAAAAATTCATTTCTTTTTCATTTTTTTTTGAATTGTTTTCGACGGAATTCCATTTCCGTGGAAAATCTTCGACGGAATCATTTTTCCGTCGAAGATTTCAAAAAAATTATTTTCTTTTTCATTTTTTTTTGGAATTGTTTTCGACGGAATTCCATTTCCGTGGAAAATCTTTGACGGAATCATTTTCCGTCGAAGATTTCATAAAAATTAATTTCTTTTTCATTTTTTTTTGAATTATTTTCGACGGAATTCCATTTCCGTGGAAAATTTTCGACGGAATCATTTTTCCGTCGAAGATTTCATAAAAATTCATTTCTTTTTGATTATTTTTTTGAATTGTTTTCGACGGAATTCCATTTCCGTGGAAAATCTTCGACGGAATCATTTTCCGTCGAAGATTTCATAAAAATTCATTTTTTTTTATTTTTTTATTTTGAATTGTTTTCGACGGAATTCGATTTCCGTGGAAAATCTTCGACGAAATCATTTTTCCGTCGAAGATTTCATAAAAATTCATTTCTTTTTGATTATTTTTTTTATATTGTTTTCGACAGAATAATTTTTCCGTGGAAAATCTTTGACGGAATTCCTTTTCCGTGGAAAGTCTTCGACGGAATCACAATTCCGTCGAAATATCATTAAATTTATTTCATTTTGATTTATTGTTTTCAAATTATTTTCGACGGAATTTTTTTTCCGTAGAAAATCTTCGACGGAATCACAATTCCGTCGAATATTTTTTACGGAACTTAATTTCCGTCAAAAATTATCGACGAAATACATTTTCCGTTGAAATTTCCGTCTTTAATTTGGACGGAAAATTTTCCGTCGAAAATTTCCACTTTTCTAGTAGTGAATGGTATTATGTTAAGGGATATATTTATCTTATGATGTAGGAAAATTGACGTCTCATGTTATAGAAATAGAATTACAAGTAGGATCCACATGTAAAAGAAGAGAAAAAAAAATAGATGTGGGACTCACTTCAACTTTGTGCGTAGGAATCTTGTTTATCTTATGCAACATAAGATAGATATAACCCTTATCTTAATTACTTTCACTTGTAAGCTCTAATACATGCCATATCCTTGGATTCTTCAGCAGAGATCGAGTCCGTGGTGGTGAACGTGTTGGAAAAGAAGGTGATACTTACTTTCAGATTAACAACAATTGGTAAAGTAATCACACAGCAAATTTTACCCATCAACAAGACTCCTGTTGCCCTCATCAAACGGATATTTCGCTCTTCCCGTGATTAATTACCAACAAATATTTGCATTGGATATATTCAATTGAGTACATTTTTTTTTTCAATATGGCGGAATTTTTTTTCTTAAAAATTGATGAAATTTTTTTGAAATGTGAAAAAAAAAATGTGTTCAATTGAATATATCTAATGTACTAAAAATTTGTTCCTTAGCTGTAACTTAAAAAGGTTCCACATGTACATAAGATTGGGTAGAATGATTTGACAATGTACAGGGGAAAGCTTTTTTAATTCGTGATTGAATTTAGTTTTGTAATTGCTTGCTGCGCATCAGTGTATGCGTTATCTAGACAAGGGCATTCTGAATTTGTTTTGTAATTCGTCCCACACATGCACAACCGGTTCGCCAATCGCTTTTATGTTAAATAAATAAATAAAAATAACTCATTTTTTTCGTGCTCAACTGAAATTGGGACACTGAATTTTATGTATTGAGGATTGCTTTATGGCTGCTTTTATCAGAATTTTAAGATAAGAAAGAGATGCGTGGGTTCTCAAATGATTTGCACTATTAGAAAAAAAAATAAAAAATGATAGTATAGCAACCAAATTATTATGAAATTTATGTCGCTAATTTTATCATTGTAATTATTTTTCGTCACAGATTCTCTTGCAAATGAGATTTTCAACAGAATTTGTTAGGGAAATTAAATTAGTCACAAATTTTGTGAGAGAAATTTTATTGAAATTGTAAACCTACATTAAGCATTAGGGTGAAAGGGAGGATAGGAGTACTTGTAAAAACAACTTCTTCCTCAGATTTTAAAATGAATAAATAGTTTTTTTATTTTATAAGTTTGAGACAATATGAGTAAAATTTTCAGTTTTTCCATCAACATTCATTCTCAAACCCATTTTAATCTCTTCTCTTTTTGAATCATTTTCCGGAAGTATTTTTTAATGTGGTTTTTTTTTTTGGTAAACAATTGTAGTATTGCTGCATGATCTTGAGAGTCAACATTGCCTGACTGCAATGGTTGTTGCAAAAAAATAAGAAAAACAAGACATTGACTGCACTACCCTGTGAGAATAATATACTTGAATGCCACATCTTTAAAAAAATATACCACACTGTCATAGCATCATAGTCGCTGAGGTACTTAGCTATTATGAACCGGACACATGACACTTCCTCGATGGTTGGAAAAGCCCAGGAGGCATGGTTGCCCAAAGTAGCGACTTTGGATTGGATAGGACATATGTCACTCATTTGATCAAAGTAACCATGATATGCAGCAACTATGGTATACTTTTTCTGATGATCCACAGTCAATGGATAAGGAAGCTAATTTGGCTTACTAAATAGCCCTGCTCGTTGCAGGGGGTGCAGAAATCTAGCAGGACCGTAGCTAACATAGTAGCTACTTTGGTCTTATAAAGCAACTCACGACCATACCAAAATTGTTCAGTCATGTCTGTGTTATTTTTTTTTTTTACTTTTCCATTTTCTACATTAATTTAAAATAAAAAATAAAATATTAAGTATCCTATAGTTTATCGTAACTAATACGTTCGGTAAGAGAAATAACTCATATCAAATAACATATGATTTAATCCTATGCTACAAGAAAAAATAAAATAAAAAAATAAAATATCATTTATCCTAATATTTCCAGTACCCAAAAATAATTACAATTAAATTAAATATAAACAACACAAATATTGAATCAAATATTAAAATCAATTTATAAAACTAATTCATTTAAGAAAAATAACTCATATTGAGTAATGAAGTAGGATCCTTTGACACTGGTGTCAAATTCAAATCTGACACCCCATCTAATAGCCGTTAGATCAAAAAAGATCAACGGTATCACATGTTTAGAAATCACAGTCGTTGATCTTTTTTTATCTAATGGCTCTCAAATGAGGTGTCAAATTTAAAATTTGACACCAGTGTCAAAGGATCCTACCTCTTGAATAATTCTAAAATATTGAACAATTATATATATATATATACACCCAAATATAGTCCCGGTAAATTATAGGATAAAAAAAAACAAATGCAAAGAACTATAAAAAATACACCAAAATGACATAGTTTAATTAAATATGACAAACACTTAACCATATATATATATATATATATATATATATATATATATATATATATGGAGGGTTCTTTTGACTCCAGAGAGAGATTTTTAAGTCTTACTCCTCATCTCATCCGTTGATGGACGAAAATCAACGGTTGTCATTTATATATTTGGGAAAAGTATTTGTTATTTTAAATGACTTAAATTTATGTCGTTTCAAGGAAAATAAAGATGGAGAAAGATCTTCTTGCGGAGGAGTGATCAGAAATAGTGATGGAGTTTGGCTTGGCGGTTTTTCTAAGGGGTTAGGGTATGGTACTGTTCTTCGGACTGAACTCTGGGGTGCATATATGGGTCTTCAGTTGGCTTGGGAGAGTGCTTACAAAAATATTTATCTTGAAGGAGACTCTACATATGCTTTGTAATTGTGAAGAAGGGCATCCTTTGTTGCTTTTAGTTCAAAAAATTAAGGAGCTTCTTAGTTGGCCTTGGTTGGTCCGAGTTCAACATGTTCTGAGGGAATGTAACCAAGTTGCTGATTGGCTTGCGAAAAATCATAGCATGCTTGAAGGAGAATTGCAGACGTTTACTAATCCACCGATAGGATGTAGTTTACTTGTTCGTAATGATTAGATGGGGTAGCCTACCCCAGATTTGCCTGATTTGTTTCTTGTTTTGTCTTTTATTTTCTGATGTATCTCAACAAAAAAAAATATTTTTTTATTTGAATTTTAAATTAAAAAAACACTTTCACTCCTATGATTTCCATTTGTTGTGTCTATCTCTCTCATAAAATGACATAACTTATGTAATTTAAAGTGACAACATAAAACCCTCTATATACGGTAAAATCGTTTATGCAGCCTCTTTAGAACGACAGATGTATGGTTATGATTCCCCACATTTAATATTTTCATCCTTTGTATGGTTATGATTCCCCGCATTTAATGCTTTCAATGAAATATATGGCAAGTATTTGATTGCTGCACATATAAATATATAAACCCCTATATATATGGGTAAATATTTCTACAGCCGCTTTAGATAACGTTACCTACAGCTACCCAAAAACTATGTCATTTTGATTAATGAAAGGTATTTCTGTAATTTTAGGTGAATTAATGAAGGGTGTTTCAGTAAAATATATATAATAAAAAAATAAAAAATTACACAAATATCAATCATTAATTCACCTAAAAATACATAAACACCTTTCATTAAATAAAACAATATAGTTTTTAAGGTAGCTCTAGATAACCTTATCTAAATGGTTATAGAAATGTTTTTTCCCAATTTTAGTTTAATGACTCGCTTGAACCGGTTGTATATATAGGTAAAATCATTTCTGCAAACGCTTTACGTGCAGCAACAACAAGTGTATGATTATGATTCCCCACATTTAATGCTTTCAAGTATATATATGGCAAGTATTTAATTGCTACACATACATTAGCTGCAGAAATATAAATCCCATATATATATATATATATATATATATATATTTGAGCACTCGTTGTGCTTTATTGCTTAACTTACTTTTGTTTTGGTAAATTTTTTGTGTTTTTTATTTCTTGTTTTCTCTCGACATTGACTATACCGCAAAAAAACAATTATTGTACTGAATTTTTTTTTCAATTTATTTAGAAATTTATCTAAAAAATTGTTTATGAATTGACATATCATATGTGGGAAAAGTATTTATCATTTTAAATGACATAAATTTTTTTCATTTGAAGTGTGAG
>JAVKPL010002943.1:0-190330 GCA_032173675.1 Gastrolobium villosum
ATGACTGCCAATGAAAATGAATGTTTGACAGCCAAGCCTAAGAGAGGGATTCTACACCTGGATAACAATGATGCAGTTCTGGCTGAGAATAAATTGTTAGCACAACAGCTAGCAAATTTGACCTCAAGGCTGGACAAGATGCAATTTTCCACTATGCAAGTTGCATCTGTGGTTTGTGAATACTGCAAGGGTGAGCATGAATCCAATGAATGCTCATCTTTGTTATCTTCTGATTCTCCTCAACAAGTGCAAGTGAATGGAGTATGGTACGAGCAAAGATCTCCACCAAGAAACATTCCTAGGAATCAGAATTTCCCTTATGCAAATAACAATTTTCAGAGGAGAACTCAAGGCACAGGACTGGATTACAATTCCAACAACTACTTGCAGCCTCCACCAGTCCAAGCTAAGGAGCCTTCTGATTTGGAAAGGTTAGTTGGACAAATGGCCCAACACTCCAATGCCTTCATGGAAGAGACTAGGGCCACCACTAAAAACATGAATGCTTCTATCAGGAATTTAGAGAATCAAGTTGGCCAGCTGGCTAAGCAAGTTGCTGATAAAAATTCAGGCACTTCCTCTAGTAACACATTTAAAAATTCCAAGGAGGATTGTATGTTTATCACAACTAGAAGTGGTAAGGTGGTAGGAACTCCAGAAAAGTTTAAGGTGGTGGAGGAGCCAGAAAAAGAAGAGGAGATTCCTTCTAATGTCCAAACACCTATTCAGAAAGGTGAAGAAAAAGAGCCTCCTATTGTTGCTGAAAAGAAGAAGTTTGAGCTGAGTCCTGAATATGTGCGAGCCATGGCACCTTATCCTGACAGATTCAAGAAGGATGCTCAAAAGCAACAATATGACAGATTTCTTGATATTTTCAAGAAATTACATATAAATATTCCTTTTGCTGAAGCCTTGTCTGGCATGCCCAATTATGTCAAATTTATGAAGGACCTCTTGTCAAGGAAGCACAAGTTGCAGGAATGCCAAACGGTGACACTCACTGAAGAGTGTAGTGCTATAATTACGAAGAAGTTCCCGCCTAAGCGTCATGATCCAGGGAGCTTCAATATTCCTATTGAAATTGGGAACACCAAATTTGGTAGGGCCTTGTGTGATCTTGGGGCAAGTATAAATCTAATGCCCTTGTCTGTTTGTAAATCTCTGGGGATTACTGATTTGAAACCCACTTTGGCATCTCTTCAACTTGCTGATAAGTCTGTAAGAAAGCCTAGTGGAATAATAGAAGACCTTCTTGTAAAGGTAGACAAGTTCATCTTCCCTGCTGATTTTGTGGTGTTGGATATGGAAGGAGGAGCTGAAATGCCACTTTTGCTGGGTAGACCTTTCTTAGCTACATCTCGTGCACTAATTGATGTGGAAAGCGGGAAGCTAAAGCTAAGAATGAATGATGAGACTGTTACTATTCATGTCTTTGATTCTTTAAAACAGTCTTCTCACAAAGATGATTGTTTTAGTCTTGAAGTATTTAAGGAAGAAAAAGATGTAGCAGTTGAGCTTCCTCAAAATCTCAAAAATGAGGACAAAGAAGATGGAACCCCAAAAATGGAAGTGAAAGATCTTCCTAAAAATTTAATTGATAATGTCAAAGAGGTGAGAACGCTTCAAGAGAGGCGTAATCCTACAAAGAAGAAGGCAAGAAGAAATGAAGTAGTGAACTTCTTTGATACAAGTTGGAAAAGATACCGGGAGTTGAAGTTTGACAAGAGACACCGAGACTCTATCTCTCGGAAAAATCAAAGCTTCAAAGAGTTCTTAACATGGGTCCATGGTTTGGATCAAATCTGGGAATGGTGGTCCCATACACCAAGGCAACCAGTACCACCAGACCCTTCATTTGCTGAGTCATCCCACACTGCTGAGGGGGATGACATGGAGGGCTGATCTTATCTCCTTGCTGATGGAGGTCTTGTATATTAGTTTATTTTTCTGTTTCGTATTTTTAAGTTATTTTCTGTTGGCATTTTTTCTCTGATGTTTTAATGTGTGCATTATAGTTTCTTCTATATGCCACTATTTGTTCTATTGTGCAGGATTTTCTTCCTTCTTGGGGTTTAATTATTGCTGAGGACAGCAATGCTCTAAATCTGGGAATGGTTGACTTGCACCTTAGAACTGCAATTCTTCTATCAGGGGAGATATTCTAATTTTTTTTTTTAAATTTTCTTAGTTATTTTGTGTGCTATATATAAAAAAAAAAAAAAAGTGTGTTATCCCAGGTTTAAATGTGCTCATGTACATGATTGAATTTTAAGAAATATATTGTATGACTTTCTGGCATAACATTGCATAGGCATAATTGGATTGCATGATTGCTCGTTTGTCTGAGTTAAGATTGTGAATTCTGATAATGTCTGAAGTCAATTTTCTTGAGTCTGCATTGATACCATAGCTGTGAGGTTTTGAGCCTAAACACTGAAACTTTTGTTGAGAGGCCTCACTGTTGTAATACTCTAGAACTTGATTTGTTTCTCTGTGATGCATGCATTGATTGATATGATACAGGCATTTTGTTCTTATTTGCTATTGGCCAAAATAACCCACCTGTATGAGATTTTCCCTTGATACCCCTTTGAGCCTGAACTTAATTCTTGATAAATGACCTGTGGCCTGATTGATGGCTTAGCCTATATCCATTTTTCGTAACTTACCTTGATTGAGATTGAATCATTGAATGTGTTGAAAATAAAATAAAGAAATTGAGGTAAGCTCCACAATGGTCAAGTAATTAAGGGATGAAAAAAAAAAGTCATCTATGTACTGAAAAAAAAAAAAAGAAAGGGCAAAATGAAAAAGGGTAAAGTGAAAAGTAAGAAAAAGCAAAAAAATAAAAGGTGGTTAGAAGGAATTAATTCCCGAAATTCTGTGGGAATGTTAGTGGAGCAAAACAACTGATTGAATATGTTAAAAGTGAAATAATATCAGTTTTCAATCTCTTGGTTGTTTGAGCTACTATCCAAATTTTTCTACCTATTACCCCGGCCAAGTTACAACCTGTGAAGTCCTTTTGATCAATTGATGCATGTGTTTGATTCTTCAATTTTAAGAATTTTTGAGAATATAATCAAGCATATGGTAGTGTTATAGCTTTGAGTAATTGAGTACTCATGATACCCTTAAACACTGAGTGTTGAGTGAACATTATTTATCTGTGTGAGGGGTAATCAATGTAGATTTGTATATTTAAGAAGCTGATGGCATTATTGGAAATTCATGATATTGAGTCAGGCATGCATGGCATACTGTATCTGATATTGTCTATGATTGTCATGTTGGATTAAATGAATATTTCCTGGATTAAGTCTTTTACATTGCTGGGGACAGCAACGTTTAAATCTGGGAATGGTTTGATGTGCCTCTGACAAGTGTGATTTTTCCGTGATAAAATTGACAGGAATTGAGTCATAAGAGAGCAATTTAAATACATATTTGCTAATTATATTGATTCTTTGAATGTCAATAATACTCACCTTTTAATTGTATTTTTACAGGAAAACTAAGTGAAGAATTATAAAAAGCCTGTTAATGCAATTCTACACTGGTGCAGCACACTACAAGTCCCAGAAGCATGGCGCGGACCGGCACTAAACTGGTGCAAACCCGCGCCAGTTTACGAACTTTGCAGCGAAGGCACCAAAGTGGCGCGAGGTAGCACCAAAGTGGCGCCACCTAGCGCCATAACACAGAACCTTGGCGCAACCTAGCGCCCACACATGAAGAAAATGGCGCAAGCTAGCGCCACAACAAGCCAAAAGTGCAAAAAAATCCCACGCCAACTAGCGCCTAAATTTGCAAAGAATGGCGCTAGCTAGCGCCAAATTTACAAGGAGAGTGGCGCTAGCTAGCGCCCCATACAAGGGGAAAAGGCGCGGCGCAACCTTGCGCCAATCCGGCGCCAACCGGCGCCGGTTTGCGGGACGGATCTCTGTGTTTTCTGAGGGGCACTTTTAGAAAGGAAATAAAACATTATAAAAGCACCTCTTATGCAACTAGGTCAACGGACATTTGCTGAAACACAGATTCTGACACATTCTCAGACGGAGACAAAGACACTTCGGAGGCAGATCTGGAGAGGAGAGGAGCTCTGTGGCGCTCTTCGTTCTTCATCTCCTTCGTAGTATTTTCTTTATCTTTTAATTAATTTATGTTGAATTTTAGATCTGCGATCATGATGTTGATCGGCTAGATCATTTTTATTGTAGTCAGGGTCACGATCCATATGTGAACCCTTGATACGAAGGATTGGTTTATGGTTTTTGATTTATATAATTATCTTTATCATTACTCTGTGCGAATTTGATATTCCCTTTGTTAGAATTGATCGATCTAATAGTTGGGGATATTCTGAGGATCAAAACCCTAGATAGGAATATTGGGGTTTTTGATCCCGAAAGGGGTAAGATAACAATCTGTATACGTGCTAGGAATAGACGTGTATACGATTGCAGATGCTTAAATTATTGCGCTCATTGCTTGATCCCATGAGAAACATTGCAAGGAATTGGGGTTTCTCATGGGATTAAAGGGTTAACCCTGCAAGGAATTGAGGGTTAACTACTAAATCTTTTTAGATGATAATTTATCTGAGTGATTATACAAATAATTATTGTAAATCAATCCGGAGTAAAAAGCGGGAATCATTTGGTGAATGAACCCTGGCTACAATGCTTTTCTTATATTCTTTACAAAACAATTTTCATTTTTTTATTGTTTTATTTCTCAAAACAAAAATACAAAAATAAGTCTTTTATTTTCAGATTTGAATTTCCATCAATTTGACAATATTTGTCACAACCCTATTCAGATTTTTCCATTCTTTGAGAAAAAGTTTAATTGATATTAGATCCCAATCCCTGTGGAGACGAACTTTATTTATCACTTTATTACTTGTGCGATCGGTATACTTGCCGGAGAGCATCAATTGCCTTTTAAAAAAGGGAAAGTGGATCAATCACATAACACATTGGTGCCATCTTTCATGATATTTATTACTAATTTTACTTGATTGATGCAATAATAACATATTTTCACATTCCTCAAGTAAAGTTCACTCAGATTTAAATAAATTTTCTAGGGGTATAGAAAATAATTTTTTTTAGTTGGCATACTTCCACTTGGTAGATTAAGCATACTGTGAGAAATTTTAGTTTACCAATTTGTGCTACTCGTTCTCTCAGTATTTGTTTGTTGTTTTTTAAATGACCTCATATTTTAATTTTTTTTTTCAACTTTTTCACTATTCGATAATTACATGTATAAATTCCTAAGAAGTTTTTGTATTTGAATGTTTGCACGTGGCTGCACGCCCAAGCAAAGGATTGCATTTGATGTAATATAATTGTATGGGGAAACACTTCTCCTTCCATTGGAGTTGGGACAAGTGCCTTCTTATGCAGTAGAAACAGCTTCTGTGGGCCAATCCATTTTTTTTAAAAGAAAATTTGAGCATAGAAATCGAAATGAGAGCATAGAAATTTTTGTTGTTGTTCAGCAACATGAGAGGTAAAAATCCCTAATTAGTTTACATAACTATTTGTTTACATAACTATGTTATATATAGTATAGAATTTGTTTACATAACTATTTGATATATATATATATATATATATATATATATATATATATATATTATTTTATTTATTTTTATCCCTCGTACCTTTCATTTAGATTCATATACTACCGGCTCTAATTAGTTTGCGATAAAGGTGTTGATGTTGATGTTGAACTATTTGATATTATATATAGGGATGTTATATATAGGTTCTTACACATTATTCACCCGTCCGCTAGGAATTCTCTGGTTAACACACTATGAATAAATTAAAAAAATAATCTAAGATTCATATCAGAACCACAATGATTCAAAAAAATCTTTCATAGAAGTCTGACTTATATATATATATATATATATAAGTTGTATGTTGAAATATTGCTATATGTTTTGTAGGGATGTGCATGGGTCGAATCGAACCGGATTTTTTAAAAAATCGAATCGAATTGGTTTAAATGGTTCGGTTCGAAAATAATTCGGTTCAGAAGTGGTTCGATTTGGTTGAAAATGTTTCGGTTCGGAACCGATTCGGGTCGAACCTATTTTGATAAGAGAAAAAATGAAAAATTTAAAAAATAAAGTTATAAAAATCAATTTGGTTCGGTTTGAAAACGGTTCGGTTCGGTTTGGAAACGGTTCGGTTCTTAAACTGGTTCTAAAAACCGGTTCGGTTCATGAACTGGTTTTTAAAAATCGATTATTTTAATTGCAGTTCGATTCGATTCATGATTCAGTTTAGTTTTTTGGTTATTTTGCACACCCCTAATGTTTTGCAATCATTTGCATACAGAAGCATTTGGCTTAGGGATAAGGTGTTATATTTATCTTTTTCTATCACCTTTTGTATCCACTTTGTTATAATTGGTTGAAAACTAAATTAATGGCTTTCACTTGATGCCATCTTATAAGCGGTGATTTGATTTTGATCCAACGATAACATAGTGGTTGTAAGAGGTGGTCAAAAAAAGTTATAAGTATAACTCTCCTCTTATTTATATATAGATATTACAACTAGATTTTAAATTTTACTTTATATGGATGCTATAGGCGCAATTGGATCTGCGAAAGCTTTTAGAGCATTGCGATTTTGATACCGAAAGCGCATAGAAAAAGTAGCTAAACAAAAAGTTGGGATTTAGTAAAAGAATAACCCTCTCATTATAAATTTTAATTAACAAAATTCAACTCATTCAACAAGGGACATAAGCACCTTTATAGACTAATTACAAATTGATCCAAAATTCAAAATCTGAAATCCTAAAAATAAGAAAAATTCCTTAAATAAATATAACGGTAATTTACTTCTACAAATAAATAAATAATTCAAAACACGTCACAAATATTAGATCTTAAATGATGTTAAATGTGTTGCTTTTCTTTTCTTGCCTAACAAATCATAATCATATATGGTGCTTCATTTGAACTTTGTTTTGATTAGGGGTGGCAATTTATCACATTTCAAATTACCGACACAAAATTTTCGTCATTGAGTCAACCCGTTTAATAAATGGGTCGTGTTCGGGTTGGGAAAATATAACACGAAAATATTCGTGTCGGGAATCAACCCGTAAGTGGCCATGACCCGCAAATATAATTTTTTTTTTATTTTTTCAAGGTTATTATGGTAATTTTATTGAATGATATAAAAAAAAATATACTCTAGGTTTCTTTTTATTGAATTTTTTTTTTTTGTTATATTGCAATCAGAATGGTGCTTATCTGGGGCTTCGTGTAATAAACGGATCACACTTTTATTATAAGATTTTTCGGGTCGTGTCGTGTCCAGTCGTGTTCAGAATTTTGACACTAATAATTATCGTGTTCAGTTGAATCTGTGGTCATGTTCACTCGACCCGAACCCGACCCACGAACACGATTTGCCACCCCTAGTTTTGATCCAATCTATCACATTTCAAATTACTACTTCTTTTAACAATTGAGTGACATTTATTGGACCACAATTCTACTTATTATAGGCTTCTTGAATCAATAGGGTGGCCATATGCAATGAGCCAATTGTAAGTGCATCATTATCCTACTAAAAAAAGATTTGTCTTCCAATTTTCTTTATCTTCACAAATATTTATCTCTTTAGTAAAAACTTAATTGATAAGCCTTCGTCTCTTAGATGTCCATTCTCCATATATTGCAGTTGATGTGGTCATTGTTCACTAAAGAGGCCCATGACGACATTGTAGTAAGAAATGGTCGACAAGGTGACCCAATATATATATATATATATATATATATATATATATATATATATATATGTAAAGAAACTTCGGATACACCACCCAACAGCTAGTTTAAAAGATGGAAGTGCTCAAAGCTTTATAAACTCCACATTAGTTGCACATACAACCAATATAGGACTATATATCTCAACACGCCTCCTCACACGAGAGTCCATTGAACAGACCTAATCTACCTGTGCTAAGAGAGTCCACAAGAGAAAGTGGGGGATGACGAGACTCTGATACCATGTAAAGAACCTTGAGATATATTGAGATACATAGTCTCACATTGGTTGTATGTGCAACTAATGTGAAATTTATTAGGCGTTGGGCACTCTCCCTTTAAACTAGCTTTTGGGTGGTATATAAGGTTCTTTACAATATGCTTTAAAACAAGAGGAGATAGAAATATCATGATATGCATTTATACAAGTGAAATATCGTTTACAAATTACAATAGATTGCAACATTATTACATTAATTCAAGTCCTCATTTGAATTGCTTCCAATTGTAAATCGTTATTCTATCACATAGTTTTCTTTGTGTCCTCCTTCATAGATATCAAACGTACCGGACACCCACTCTTAAGTTTTGTAAAAAGCGCCCATTTCTGAATACTCGAGTCTGAATCAATCACCTCCCACCTGAATACGCGCATAACAATACTTTAGTATGTTATTAACTGGCTTCTTAGCTTCTAGCATAATCACAAACAAAATCAGCATTTTGACCAAAATTAATTTAATGTGATCAACGATAGAAAGAACCCACTTGTATCTGGTGATGAGACGGTGGAGAAACACCAGCATCATGGCTTTGGCCATGTTCTTCCCAAGGCACGTCCTTCCTCCAACCCCAAAAGCTAAGAAGCTGTATGGTTTTGACTCTGCCTGTAATTTAATGGAACAGTTTATTCTGTTTTCTTTTTCCAATTATAAATTACATGATGCATCGTGTTCGTTTAAAACAAAATGAAAATGTAGAAATAAAAGGGTACCAGGGTATACTTACAGGAAATCTTGAAGGATTGAACACATCCGGATCATTGTACACAGTTGGATCAAGATGTATCGATCTAGCATCGATGTTAATGTTCCACCCTTTCTTGATTTTAAATCCTATGTATGTGTAAACATTAATTAATTATGTTACGGGGTTTTTCCTTTCAATTTATACACAGTACATACGAATACGTAGGGAAAAGATATATATATTTTGGACCTTCAATCTCACAGTCTACGAGTGCTACTCTTGGCAACCACTGTACTACGGATGCCATTCTTAACGCTTCTTTTACGACCTGATTGCGAGCAATTAGTATGTTATCAGATCCCACAATTAATTTAAGAGAAGCAAGTCGTCCAATTAAGATAAACACCACCTCAATATGCAAAAGCTTGGTTCCTTAGTACTAGTAAATTTGACATTGTAATACAACATATATATATATATATATATAATAATAATACACACCTTAGAAGCATATGGCATCTCATTAAGAGCCTCTAGTGTAAGATACGCACTTCTTGTTTCTTTTTTCTCGACCCGAATTTGCTCCTTCTGTTTAATCAACAAACTACATCAGTTTAAATACCAAGGACAAGGTGAAGACAAAATCAAGATGAAAAATTCACCGACCTTAAGCGTGTTAAGAACCTCCTGATTCTCATTCACAAATTTGATCATCCATGTCATTGCATTTGCTATTGTGTCCTGTCCTGCAATTTCGAACTAGATATAGCAAAAGCTCGTGCACATCATATTCGTTGATTCCATCGATAGTATTAATACTCTTAATTACCTGCAATCATCATAGTTAAGATATTATCTTTGATCTCTCTGTCTGTTAGCCTTGTGACTTCATCCTCGTTTAATTTATTATCATGTTCTGCTAAAAGTTGTTGAAGAAAATCTACATGGCGAATTGTAATTCCACTTCTTCTTGCACTGATATCCTCATCCAATATATCCATAATTCTTTTCCGAGCCTGCAATATCACTTGAAAGCTTAAATCACCATTTCACTGAGTGAAATAGAATTATTTACTTATTGGGAAAAAAATAAAATCAAAACTTCAAATTCCGTAAGGAAAAGGGCTTATTAATTCTATCACAATACCTAGATCATCCATAAGCTTTCCCCTCCTCTTGAGTAATTATATTTTGGGCAAAATAAATGTGATTAGTAGTAAATTATGATGAGTGCTTTGTGTATTTTTTGGAAAGTTCATGTAGAGCGTGATGGCCTGATGACCTGTCATACCCGTTTTGGACACCTATATTTACTTTAAAGACATTATTAAAATGAGACAAGTTATATTTACAAACTTTTTGTTTACAAACTACATTAAGTATGACCGATCATACTTTAATCATGAGTGTATGACCGGTCATACTTAGTGTAATTTGCAAAAAAAAATTATAAACGGATCATATCCCTATTAAAATAGAAAAAGTTATATTACATACCAAAACATATATTTTGAAAAAGAGGAATGAGATGGTAGTGCTCTGTTTTCCCTTAATAAAATTTTAAATTATGGTTTGGACGAAAGTTTATTCCTTAATTATGGTTTTTGCTCGGATCATAATTTTAGATGAGTGGATCCTCTCATGTGGAAAAATGATCATGTGATCATGTTATTTAATCACAATCACTCATTGATAACAAGATAAGAGAGAAAAGTGTATAATTTTTAAATGAATGGTTGTGATTAAATAATATGACCACATGAGAGGATCCACTCCCTAATTTTAGAGTTTTAAACAGAAACCTTAACATAGCTAGGAGTCCTATACTTGTTTGTTAATATTTTTCTTAATAATCAGGCTCATCATGTACAGGCTCAAACATAATTTGTAAATGGGAAATTATATTCTCATATAACATGAGATTGATATCTCATATTACACTCACATAAAAAAAATATTTTTTTAAAAAAAATAAAATAAAATTGGAGGGACTCATTTTATTTGTCTCTCAATATAAAAAACTTATTTCCTAAGTAATCACCTTTGTATATTTACCTCAAGGCCTTTGTAGAATCTGGTCCAAGGTAACCTCAAGGGGAATGAAAGCATTGCTTCACACACACGAGCAACCTCCTTTTGCATAATAACTAATTCATTGCCACTCTCAGTGCTTATTAGCATCTTGCACATCGCCTTGCAAGCTAGCTGCATGCGTTACAAACATTTTCCGTGCGTGTTTCAATCAACTTAAAACCGACGTTTTAAAAAATAATAATAATAACAAGAAAATAAAGTATCTAATTTAGAAAACTTCATATAATATTCATATCAAAAACGACGTCATTTTGGATTGATAGATTAAAAAATTAGAATAATAAAAATTATTATAACCCAGTAATAAGTTAAAATTACAAATACACTTTTATTTTCATACTAAAAATGATGTTTTGATAAATATTAGATAAAATTTTCTAAGATAACAGGAGAAACCAACCCTTTATTGCAGCCTGATTTTATTTCTCCACTTTTATATTATTCTTGGTACATACCTTGAGTGCTTCATCTTGTATGACCACAACAGATCCACATCTCCAGCTACTCATAGCTTCAAGAACGAGTGCATCAAACAGTTTAACGGAGGAGGACAAAGAATCGTTTGAGAACAAACTGAAGAGACATCCCCGAATGAGTTTGTGATGCTGCTCAGCAGCACACAGCAAACTATCGGGTCCCACTAGCTCCGCGATTGACTTTATGTACCTCTTTGAGAATTTCACTCCCTCGTTGTTTAGAACCGCTTTTGCCGACTCCGTACTAGAAATAAAAACGTGCGTTTCTCCAAACAACTTGGTCTTGAAGCAATTTCCATATCTGACACACCCAAGTCCTCTCCATTAAAATTGGCAACTAACTATAATTTTTCATCAAGCACGCTATCATGTCCATCTTTTCTCACTTTTTCTCTCCTAGCCATGTTAAAATCTATATTCGAATTTTAAAATAAGTGTTTATGACTTGATTTATAGAGAAAAAAAAATCTAAAAAAGTGTTAAGTGATACGGGAACCCAAAATAAATAATAATTGTCATCAATGGATTAAACTATACTGCCTACACATCATATCCCACCTCTCAACCTAATTATCTTTTTTTAAGAGTTAACGAGTCTTTTCACTGTTCATTTATGGAAAAAATGTTTCTGCAATTAATGCAGATAAGTTATCTGCATTTATTCTCAAAATAACGTCATTTTGATATTAAAATATTAAAAATTATAAATATAAAGACTATTATAATCGTGAAATAATTTAAAATCACAAAAATATCACGATTTCGATCACAAAACGACGTCGTATTGGACTTACTGCAGATAAATTATGTGGAGAAAAAGCGAACTCTTCATTTATTCTATTCTTAACAAAAACGTGAAACTTTATCATTCACACTTAATATCCAATAAAATATAAATAATAATCTTGAACAACCCCATTGACGGAAAAAAAAAAAAAAAAAAAAACATGTGCATGTCTGCATGATCTAGCATGCGTATGTTTTCACAAACGCAGTAAAAAGATCACATCGAGTTCAGAAAACGTGAACTTATTCCATGTTCTCCAATTATTTTTGTTATCAATGTTTTTTTTATTTTTCTTTTTAGACCAATATGACGATGCTCACATAATATATAAAGGAGACAAATAGTTGCAAAACTTCGCAAGTGTAACTGCATTTGACTGCAACTTTCTTCACTTAATTATGTTTTTTTTTTTTTTTTTAAAGAACAAAGATACTGTCAGTGCCTTGTGTTTTGAAGATGCTGTTGTTACTAGCCATGACATCAGCTACACGAGTCAATTAAGGACAAAAGCAACAAAAGACAGAGTCAAGAACAAAGAAAGAGAGAGAGCCTTTTCGATCTGAGAATAGGATTTGTTACCGGAGACGGCGAACACGGACAAATTCATAGACACCTTTGCTGCTGTTGATAGCAGCCATGAACTGCAGTGTCTCTCCTACAAACGGTAATCCTCGATTTCCTGGAGGAATGCCGACAGTGGAGTACTTGTTACTTTTCCACCAAAGCGCCCACGCTTTTTGACATGATAAAAACACCAACAAGAGACAAATATAGTAACAAATGTAAGGATGCTCCATTACAAATTGGGAAAGCATGTTTAGGTTTCCTCTCCTTCTTTTGTGGGCGAATATCTTGGTGAATAAACAATACTGCTTAGTGCTAAATATATACTAAAATATATTGGCAACCTCTATTCACGTGGCAGTAACGAGCACGGTTGGTTTAGAAAGTTATGATATGGCCGACAGGCACTAGAGTGAATTTTGAAACATTTGAGGCTTCCACTTTGAAATTGAAGGTAGGGACAATCAGACAATGCTTTGGTTATGGAGATTACCGAGAAATATTTGATAACATGTCTAATCATGCTTGGTTATCTACCTAACCCGTCGCCAATCGCTGCTAGTCATACATTGTTAACGATCAAATTAACTTCGACAAGTCATGATCATGCGTGATGCTATTGTTGACGCAACTTGTCTACAAGTGTAGAACCATCACCAACTTTATTTTATACTTGGTTGACACTGTCAAGTTTTTTGTTTATATTTAAGTTAGCAGTGTCGTTCATGTTTTGCTATGCTATGCTTCATTTTTTTTGCCCTCTGTGTGAAATTTTTTGTTTATATTTAAGTTAGCAGTGTCGTTCATGTTTTTCTATGCTATGCTTCATTTTTTTTGCCCTCTGTTTTATTGGAGGGTTACTCATGACAAGGGAAATCATTCACTCGAAGTCCATGGTCGTAAATTTTCAACCGTGCCTATGAAAATAGCTCATCCATTATGTGACTTCCGAAATGGGTTTCCAGCATGGACTCAACCACGGCACGGCCCAATAATGAGTCATTCTCAAAGTCCACTTCACGATCCCAATCGATTTAGTAAGCTTCCTCACCATCCATCACGAATGAGCTTTAATTTTCTTTTTATACCAATTTTAATTACCTTTTTAAGATGAGTAAATTTTTTGGTATACTCACAAATTTCAACCGGTTATAAATTAAGGATTAAAGTTTTATATTCCTTAAGATGATATTGGTGGAGATTGAACCGAAATCCTTACCCACAATCCCTTCCACCAAAATGAGCCTTCCTTTTGAATCTCCCTTTGAATTTCTTTTTGAACTGCACATAGTAGGATGCGCCAGAGTCCACTTTTACCTCTTCAACAAGGATATTAGTTGTGATAACTCAATCAAATTAGTCTTATGTGTCAGAATAAAAAAATCTTAGTATTTAAAACAAATCCATTCTATAAATCATAATATGAATAAGATGAAAAATAATAATATTTACTAATCTCAATTTTAGATGAAAAAATAATGATGAACAGTTAAAAAAAAGCTCTTCCATATTTTTCTTTCTCGGGTCGCACATATTGTCTAGTTTTGATGATCACAAGTGAAGCCAAATTATCTAATAATATTTGTTACATGATTTAATGTATGGTGAATTCTCAAGAAGTGAATGCAATAAAATTGTGAAAATCAAACTTGTAAGATTAAATCGTGATATGGAAATTACAAGATAAAATCTTAGATTTTATGTAATTGTTGGATGAGGTGAATCATAATTATGCCTTGGGTTACCTTATCTTAAAGTTTTGAAAAATAAAAAAGGAAATTAGAATTTTATTTTTTAACCTATAGACTTTTACGATATAGTTTTTAATTAGAAATTAGAAACTTCTTTTTGAAAAATTGGATTCTATTTTATTTAATGTTTGAAAAAATAATTTGAAAATTTTGATTCAATTTTTTTAAAAAAAATTGGAAAACTCAAAAACTTGATAATCTTGAAAAGGATATTTAGTATAAGAATTTAGAGATTTTTTTCTAATATTTGATCTTGAGAAAAAAATTATAAAAATCATATTACGAGTCTTTCTTTGGTATGAGCATTTGAAGGGAAAAAGTGTGTTACACATATTATGAGTATTTTTTAGTAAAGCACAATCAAAATAATTTGGCGAGTAAGGCATTAGTATATGTATTGAGTCCTCCTTCTCTTATGTTTGGTTTTTACCCATTTGCATATTGATTAGAAGCATGTAAGTAACTCTTAAATTGTTTTTTTGGTAATTTTTTTGTTTTTGTTTTAGTTATTGTCAAAGTAGATAATGGGGGGAACAATTATCTAATGATAATTGAGGTCTTGTACTTTTACTTGACAAACAATTGCACGTAATTTGTAAATTGGAATGTTGAGTAAATTCATACATAAGGACAGAAATATTCTACTTTAAATTGAATTTAACTCATTACAATGAATTTGTCTTCCAACTGAATAGAGATATCTCATGGAATTTTTTTTTATCTTTGTGAAATTTTTCCCACATAATGTTTTTTTTTTATTGATCAATATTATTATTAAAAAATTAACATTAATTTAAATATTAAAATTTATATAACTTAATTGCCCCTCTTCAACATCCTCCTTAAGAAATTTGCTTTCAAAGACGTCATTGAGCATGAAATTTGCTTGGTTCTATAATTTCAGCATGCACAAGGTCCCCCTTTGGTTATAAAAATGCTTTTGGAGGAGTTCACGCTCGTAGGAATGTACCTAGTCTCATGTGTCTTGTATAACTGTTGGGAAGAAGCAGTTCCACGTCGGGAGTGAAGATATTTTCGGTGGTATAGTAGCACATGCTACACGGTAATTTGGCTTTTTGACCCTTATGGCCCTTATTTAATAAATAATTACTAATTTGACCCTCATTTTAAACTAATACGAAAATTTAACCTCTCCCACAAACATAACACCAATCTGCCCCTGTTTGATCGTTGACCACACTCCCTACCCGGGTACACACTCACTTTCCCGGGTAGATTTTGAAATTTTTTACCTACCCGGGTAGATAGGTGTGTACCCGGGTAGAGTTCTTCAAAACTGGGCACACTTTGCATTACTTACCTGGGTACATGAGTGTGTACCCGGGTAAGTGTCGACCAGAAACCCCAATATCAATGGGTTTTGGCCATTGTTGCGTGATTTAGGTTTTTGTTCCCCAAATCTCTCTCCCCTGAGCTCTCTATTCTGAAAAATCACACATATAATTCATCTCATCCATCCATAAAGCTTGATCTTTGTAGGACATTGAGATTGCACCTCCACACACACATTTTGTTCTCAAAAATCCGAACCAACATCCAAAAACCCAAAACCTAGACCTAATTTTCGTGGGAAGGATGAGTTCAAGTCCAAACATGGTTCCTATAGTTATTTACTACAATGGAAGGCATTTTGAAGGTCCGAACGGTGTCCGATTCGAAGGAAAAACAAAAACGATGAAAATCAAAGTGGGCACTACATGCAATGAACTGAAGCAGAGAATCCTCCAAAAAATGGGGTTAGAAGGCATCCATTCCATCCACCGCATGATAGCCAGGTTAGAGACTGTACTGGATATGGATACAATATACTACATTGGTAATGATATCAATGATGATGAAGATGTGGAGTTCGTCACAGATGCGTATGTTGGATGGAAAATTTTAAAATATATTGAGATTTATGTTGAAGTTGATGCTGGTCAGTCTTCATCTTTGCCGGTGCATGCAACCACTACTGCACAATGTACTGGTCAAGAAGATACAATTGTACGATCTTCCGCACCTCCTCGGGTAGCCTTGGATGAGGATGAAGAGGATGAAGATGAGGACTATGTGGACAGCGAAGATGAGGGAGAACCTGAAAGTGAAATTCCTCCAGGTGATACGTCAGACACTGACGTGGACGGAAATTTTGACGCAGACACGAGCGCTGTAAGTTTGGGTACCCCAGCCTTGTCACCACTCCATGTTGACCCAGGCTTGTCACAACTGCATGTTGACCCAGCCTTGTCACAAGTGCATGTTGACCCAGCCTTGTCACCACTTCATGTTGACCCAGTCAGTGCTGGTAAGTTTATAAATTGTGACATTTGCTTTTGACAATTTATTATTTGTGGTGATATTCATTCAGACAAATGAGAGTTGATGTTTAGATGCAGGGACAGCGGTGGAGCCTTTTTGGAATGAAAGCCAACATTATTCATTCATTAATTGGGCCCACCCTAATGACGAGTTGGAACTCCTATATGGGGATGATGACTTGCATGGAGGTTGGAAGTTAGGAGATCCATTATTTGTGCAACAAGAATTTGGATCCAAACCTGAAATGCAACATGCTGCGAAGATACATTGTATGAAGGGGCGCAGGACAGCCATAGTTGAAAAAAACGACGAATCAAGATTTGTTATGAAGTGTAAAAACCATGCTGACGGTTGTCCCTGGTATATGAGGGCAATTAAGCCGAAGAAGGGAGCTAACTGGGTGGTCCGTAAATGGGGTCAAGGGCACACATGCCTAAATCAGGGCCTGTCACAGGATCATAGACAGTTGGATTCAGATGTCATTTGTGCGGCTATAATGAGTATGTATTCTACTGTGTACTTAATGATTTAGTATAATTGAAAATATGTTAAAGTTATATATTTTTTTCCAGATATGTTAAAGGAAGATCCATCCACAAAACCAGCTCTAATACAAGAGAGGATACAGGGAATATATGGATACAACATAACATACAGAAAGGCCTGGAAGGCAAAAATGAAGGTGATTGTTAAGTTGTTTGGTGACTGGGAGAAATCGTACGGATTCTTGCCCAATTGGTTGACGTATATGACGCAGGTGAATGTGGATTCTGTGTTCAAACTTGATACAAATCAATGTTTTGACGAACGTCGGGTTTATACAGACAGGGTTATATTTCATAGGATTTTTTGGACATTTCACCAATGCATTGAGGCATTCAAATATTGCAAACCTATAATTCAAATTGACGGGACTCATCTGTACGGGAAGTACAAAGGAACTCTATTGATTGCTACATCTCAGGATGGGGATGGATATCTGCTTCCTATTGCCTTTGCTGTTGTTCCTCCAGGTGAGAGGTTGGAAGATTGGTCTTGGTTTCTAAGCCTTTTACGTTTTCATGTCACACATAGGCACGGTATTTGCCTAATATCCGATCGTCATCGAAGCATCATTAGGGCGGTCAAAGATCACGCTGGATGGCAGCCTCCATATGCTTATCATGTATTTTGTCTACGTCACATCGGAAGCAATTTCAATTCCCGCTTTAGGAATGTGGAATTGAAGAAAACGTTGATGAAATTAGGTAATGTATCAATTCCCGCTTTATAAATCCATTATAAAATCGTAACTAACCAATTGTATTTGTGGTTTCATTTTTTTCCAGGGTACACATGTTCAAAGATCAATTTCGACATTCGATACAAGGAATTTATCGAGAACAATCCTGAAGTGGCTTCATGGTTGGATGCGATTCCAAAAGAGCAATGGTGCAGGTCGTACGATGAGGCAGGACGTAGGTTTGGTCATATGACAACCAACCTATCTGAGTGTGTGAATAAGGTGCTTCGTGGAGCACGTAATCTACCAATAACTGCATTGGTGAAGATGACATTCAGTAGACCCGTTGAATATTTCGTCAAGAGACGTGAAGCCATTGATAAAGATATCTCACAAGGAAGGATAATTTCAAAGAAGGTTGAGGCAGCTTTGGAAAAAAATGATGAATTGGCCGGCACTTATCGTGTGAGGATATATGATAGTTCCCTATTATTGTTTGAGGTTGAGGATGCCTACAATCAATCTACTCACGAGGTTGGTGACACCATGAGAGTTGACTTAATCAATCGTAAATGTCAGTGTGGTAGGTTTACAGCAAGGAGGTATCCCTGCAGCCATGTTTTAGCAGTTTACAAGGCAGCCAGGTTAAACCATTATGATTATGTGGATGACATTTTTAAAATCCCAACCATTTCTAAAGTATATGCTGAACACTGGTTTCCTATTGGCAATGAATTGTTGATTCCATCCGTTATTGGGCCTACTGTAATTCCGGATTCACGGTTGGTACGTGCAAAAGGAAGACCAAAGTCTTCAAGGATTCAGAATGAGATGGATTGGGTTGAGTCTCAACCGACGAGCAGTCATAGTAGATGTAAGCATTGCAAGCAAGTTGGACATAACATTCGTACATGTCCATTGCGACTAAGACAAGCATGATCATTAGTACTTTGTTTTGTAATGACATTTACTATTTAAGTATTGTTTTGTTTGTAATGACGTTTATTATTTACATATTATGTACTCGTTGCGTATTGTGCATTCCGAATGCAAACCATACCCATTTACCCCTTCCCCAAGTCAGTTAATGTTATTGTATTAGGGTGCAATACAAAAAAAGTTTAAAAAATGGCCAAAACAGAGGCTGTCCCTGCATAACCAACTGATCTACCCGGGTAACCTGTACTGGTGTACCCGGGTAGCATGTACCCGGGTAAACCAGTACATGTTACCCGGGTAGACCAGTTGGTTATGCATGGACAACTTCGGTTTTGGCCATTTTTTAACCCTTTTTTTGCTTGTTCTGTAATACCCACATACAATATAACTTGGGGGTGGATTGATTTCGTACAAATAGGCAACCAGAAGCATAATGTGCGACAATCAAAGTTTAAACTTAGACAAGTACGAATTTGCAGGAAATGAAAATTGCATTCAAATAGGATATCAAATTGCTTTCAAATTGCATTCAAACCAAGGTTCACATTACAAAAAGATCCATCAAATATTGATCATTCAAATATTTAGGTCCAAAATGCAAAATACATAATTCAAAATGTAAAACCCTATGGACACTAATAGCACAAACTAATCCGATTGCGTGTCCTCCCCATTCTCATCATCCTCATCCACATCATCAGTGTCCTCCTGTGGATGGGCACCCCTGCCAACTAAATCCTCTAAATGTGCAACCCTTCTGTCCAACCGCGAAACACTTCTGTCCATCTGGTTCCGCCACTTGTTCGTGCTCTGTCTATATCCTCTAAAGTCAGTAGACAGTCTCCACATGGATGCCATGACATCATCAAGTGTCCATCCACCCTCGGGAGGAGCTGGTGGTCGCCCTCTGCGGGTGAGACGTGTCTGTCCGTCATCATCCTCATCATCATCATCGTCGCCATCATCAAGGCCTGCAGTAAAAACCAAGAAAAGCAAAAATGTCACATTAAAAAAAAAATCAAAACAAGTATGCATAATGGCCATAAAACCAAACACATCACCTGCAGGTGCATCCTCCATCTCAGCATCGTGGTGGACTGGGATCTCAGGTGGTTCTGGTGCCTTCTTCCAATACCAGGGACCCGCTCTGCTCTGCTGGATCCCACACTGCTTCAGCAGTCTCTCACCAAATATGGCATTCCACCCTGTGGCGACCTTAAAGTTCTCAGTCGCCGTAGGCACACCAAATCTGTCTAGGATCTTCTGCACCAGGAATGCAAAAGGCAATTCAGCCTTCTTCGACTTGGCAGCCTTCCACATCAATATGCAGATGTAATACCTCCAGTTCACCTCCCTGCGGTGGAGGAGGGCCCACAGTATAACAAAATCTCCTTCCAGCACCTTCGAATGATTATGCGGGCGCTGAAAAATAATATGTGTGACCACATAATGGAGAATACGAGCAGAAACCGACAAGTTGCTCACAGGGTAGTGAGAAAAATGTCCGGCCTCGGCGTCTGCCCTCCTGGTCTGTGTGATTATGGTCTCCCTGTCATAATCACCAAAGATATGATGGCTGTCTCCATCATATAGAGCTGCTCCTGTGACAGCATCAAAATCATATCCCAGGAGCTCTGTCCAAATGGGCGCAGTCATGACGATATCAATCCCGCAGACACGGGAAGTCAGCTCGCCATTCGCATATCCAAGGTTCTGGTAGAAGGCTCTCACCATCACCTCAGAGTAGGGGCATCTCATCTCCGCAAGCACAATTAAATGTGTCTCCTCAAGTAGCGGAACTATTTCAAAATTCTCCAAATTGAAGAAGGCCGAATCCAGTGATTTCGGCTCGCAGATCTTCCTGCTCATGAAATATTTGACATACTTTTCGTGGGCAGCTACATCGTCGTCAAACAAATAACCGAACGGCAAGTCCGGAGCCTGACTCGCACCAGCCTGCGGCTGAGAAGATGACGACCCGTCCTGTCGCCGCTTGCTTCTTCGCTCGTTTTCCACCAACGGCAGCTTTGAGATGCGTCTGGCACTCATTTCGTCACACAACTAAACTGAAAAAAAAATGCCAACATCAGAAATATAAACATACAGATTAGGGTTTAGGGTTAGGGTTAGGGTTTAGGGTGAGGCAGATTGGTTAAGGTTAGGGTTAGGGTTAGGGTTAGGGTTTATGGTGAGGCAGATTGGTTAGGGTTAGGGTTAGGGTTAGTGTAACACATACAAGGGTAACACATACAAATTGATAAAATTATTCGGTCTAAATGCAATAATATAAACGAAATTACAATGAATTGATAAATTTACACATGAGGGATGGATATATAGAATCAAATCAATGAAACGAAAAAAAATTTACCTTAAATCGATTGCAATCGGTGGAAGACAGAGAGGATCACACACTGATGATCAGAAACCACAACAATATGTGCAAGATTCGACCTTCAAATCGCACCTAATATGCCTCTCAAAGCAGCTCTACTCGGGTACCCTTTGTGGGTTTTACCGAATGGGGCTGCTGGCCTTTATAAAATGCAATCTGGTCGACACTTACCCGGGTACACACTCATGTACCCGGGTAAGTAATGCAAAGTGTGCCCAGTTTTGAAGAACTCTACCCGGGTACACACCTATCTACCCGGGTAGGTAAAAAATTTCAAAATCTACCCGGGTAAGTGAGTGTGTACCCGGGTAGGGAGTGTGGTCAACGGTCAAACAGGGGCAGATTGGTGTTATGTTTGTGGGAGAGGTTAAATTTTCGTATTAGTTTAAAATGAGGGTCAAATTGATAATTATTTATTAAATAAGGGCCATAAGGGTCAAAAAGCCCGGTAATTTTGCACTATTATTTTATATTTATTTTCACTCATATTTTATATTTTTTATTTTTGAGCAAAAAAATGAACTCATCGACAGCATGCTATAGAGAAAATAAATAAGTGACCTTATTGTTTTTTCTATTCTTATTTAAATAAATATTCCTATTTAAGAAATATTATTCCCATATGTTTAATATCTTTGTGAATTAAAATAAGGCCTCGACTGTGGTTAAAAGTTTAAACTAAATTTCACGATAAGTTAAGCAAATGGCTTATTCTTTGCCATTTTCTTTAAGAAAAGAAAAATTACATAGATCGGTGTTCGAGAAAAACTTTTTATTTACAAACTCTTACAAACTACAAACTACGTGATATTCTTTCGGGAAAATATAAACTCTTACAACACACTATATAGCACTATATAGTGTAATTTGTAAAAAAAATTAAAAAAATTTGTGAACAGATCATGTCCGTTCTTATAATTTTATGTAATTAATATAAATATTTAGCTGAAATCATTTTTAATAAATTAAAATTTTGATAAACGATCTCAGCCGCAGTTAGTTAGCCAACAGCATAAATTACCGGAACTGGATACAGTAGAATGGAATAGTCGCCAGGGTTTCTTCGACTCTCTGTTTTAGTTCTTAGGTATTTTAACTTTCTTTGATTGATTTCGCGTGCCTTCGTAGTGTTTGAAGAAATGCTTCACCGATCATCATTCTTTTTTTTTTTTTTTTTAGGTAAAAGTTGTTGGATGGAGGTGATACTAACTGAGAAGGACGCTGCAGAGTGGGTTTACAGAGGAGAAGGAGCTGCTAATCTTGTTCTGGCATATACTGGATCATCTCCTGCATTTGTATGTTCTTCGCGAATTCTCTTTTTTGACCGAATTGTTTTTCAAAGCTTAATGTGATTTGTTCGTGCAGATTGGGAAAGTGATGCGCATCCGTAAGGCTCCAACGAATGACGCTATGAGTGTGAGGAGCCCCTCTGCTTTGACAGCGCACGAACGTCTTCTCTGGAAAGATGTAGATGAACTCGTATCATCTTCAGACCATGAAATTGCAGGCCAACTATTTGTCTGCCACGTTATGAAGCCATTGCTTGGTTCCAAATATGTTGATCCTGGGGTATGTATGTGTTGTTGGAAACCCCTTATCTCGGAGTGTTTATATCTACCATGATGTTAATGTATGCTTTTTTAAGGACTTAAAACCAGATTGTAGTAAATGATCAATCTAGAATATTTATTTACTTTTCTTTTCTTTTGCATTTTGGTTTAAGTTGAATATGAGGCCAAGCCTCGAAAAGATCACTGGTTCAAATTCAAAAAAAGAGTTTCTTTGCATAAATGGAATGCAAGGATTTCCTCACCGCTGCTCTCATGAGTCGGGGGTTTTAGTGAGGTGTTATTTTTGGTTTAAGTTGAATGCTGTAGATTTAGGCCCTATGGACAAGTCAATAAAATGGTTAATGTCTCTATTTTAGCTGATTTTGTTATTGATAAATATGTATTTAGCGGAATTTAGTAGTTCATGAATTAACAAATTATCCATGCACAACATTTTATGATATGGTTGAGAAAGTTAGTGATATTGATCTCTGACTCTCACCTATCCTTCGCTACTTTGTTAGATGCTTGTCTTGGTGTCGAGGGAATTTCTTGAATCTGTTCAGAAGGATGTCATTTGTCAACGTCCTCCTTGGAGAGTTGATACTGCCCAGGTCGACACGCATTGTGATTCTGTGCTTCTCATGTCTGATCATTCACTCTTCACTCATGGTATTGCTTCTACCGGTTACCCTTTTTTAAGTCTTTCACATCTAAATCAAGTATCTGAGTATTGTTATGTTCTAATCCGGTTGAGATCCAGGTTTTAATTTTCACCCAGCGTAGGGCTTTAAATACTGGTATCTGATCATTACACATTCATTACATGAGCAACTAAACCCTTACATATTTGGCATTAAAAGGTTTCTTCATTTCAAAAGATATTTGTCCGCCCGCTCCCTGCATGTAAACTTGTGGAATATGCAGTTGCTATGGTCCTTATGTTTCTTCCAGCAAACAGTTTCTAGTACCTTGCTGAGAAATCATCCATTTGTAGAAGTGGCAGAAGTTAATATTTAATCTTGCCTACAGGCCACACTGCATGATTGGATTATCTTACCTCCCTTGGGTTGGACTCCAAACATGCATCATACGTAGGCGCTAGATATGCAAACTTTTAGCGGCAGAAAAGTAACGTAGGGAGGCAAAATTACTTTGGGGTGGAACCCAACATGCTATTAATCATGCAAGTATGCCATTAAGCTGCTTAATCTGACTCCAACATGAAAACCCTAATTTATACACCCCTGCAGCCTTTCATTTTGTAGGTTATCCCTTGTAATATTAATCTAGTAAACTCGTGATGTAAGCTTTCTAACTCCATAAAACATCTGCAAAACATTTGAAAGTTTTGTTACAAGCTTTCTTTTTCATTTCAGGTAATCTTGGATCAAGCCCCTGCATATCTGTTGAGATAAAGGTAAGCTCTGCATAATGTCATACATTACTATTCTTTGGTAGAATGTGTTTTTTTCCCTCCCATTAGACAATACCTTAATTTAAAATTTAAAATTGATTATCAAACTTGCTTCCCTTTATTCTCTCTTTTGCTTGTAACATTCTAAATATTGTTTTGAACAAGTAGCCCAAATGCGGATTTCTTCCCCTTTCAAGATTCATATCCAAAGAAACTGCTATCAAAAGGAGGATAACTCGATTTGAAATGCACCAAGCCCTGAAATTGCATCAAGGAGAGGTACCCCTTCCACAAAATTTGACTTTTGATGGTGGTCCAGTTGCTGCATAATACATACTTCTTCTTGTTGTCATATCTTTTACTGTCAGAATTTAATCCTCTCTTCTGTTGATGGACGTCATTACTATACACTATCCTTTTTAAACTTCATATTTGAGATATAATTTATTCCAATATGTTTGCAGATATCACTGCTAAGTGAATACAGTCCACTTGATCTGTTCTCTGGATCCACGGAAAGAATTCATAAAGCTATCAAGGATCTCTTTACTACCCCTCAAAACAATTTTCGTGTATTTATGAATGGCTCTCTCATATTTGGCGGTCTGGGAGGTGGTGCAGAAGATACAAATTTTTGTATTGCGAAAGCATTTGAGGATGAACTTAAGTCTGTTATTCAAGCTGATGATGGTCTATGTACAGAGAACTTGCTCACTCTTGTTGCTGACGCTTTGCAAAAATCAGGAGTCCTTGATCGGCTCCTTGATGTTCAGAAGCTTGATAATGATGACATAGAAGGAGTAATACATGCATATTATGACATTACTTGTCAACAATGCATGGTATGTAGAGAATTGAGTGAAGAGGAAGTGAAAAGATATACCTCTTTGCATTCTGCTTCATTTGATGAAAGCCTGAGAATTGTAAAGGACTACCTGATAGCAGCAACTGCAAAAGACTGTAGTTTGATTATATGTTTCAGACCAAGGAAAGAGGGAGATTCTGGATCCGTATGCAATAATGTATATCTTGAGTCCACTGAGCAAACCTTCGATTACAAGGTAGGCAGCCCTTTACATTTATTATTACATGGTTAAGTATTTTTTGCAAAGGTAGACAGTGCTGTTACATTTATTATTTAGGCCCCATTTGAGAATGATGTTGATTTTAAAAAGTTGCTATTGTGTAGGCGCTCTTAAAAAGCTACTGTGAAAGGTCGTTTAGATTTTTGTTTGATGAAAATGATATAAATATTATGTGAATTGCACTCCAATTAAAAAAAGAATGTGTTTGGTAAAATTTATTGCAAAAAACATTAAAAATTACAAAAAATAAATTAAAAATGGAACATCATAAAAATTTATAGACACCAGTTTAAAGTGGGAAAGGATAAAGGTAGAATTTGGGAGAATCCCCTAGGGTGCTTCTCAAAAGCACTAGAAGAAGCATCCTAAATTTTTGTTTATTGAACACAAATTTGTGACTTCTGCTTTCAAGAAGCAATAAATCCAAAAGCCACAGCATTCCCAATTGGGGCTTTAATGTATGCACAGAAACGCCCCTCTCCCCTTTCCTTTCAGGTGTTTCAACCCATGAACAAGTTTTTCATAAATCATGATTCCATGCCTATTTTTTAGTCCTTTATCTCAATTGCATTACTTGAGAAAAGATTTTTTAATATCTTATAGTCATTGCAATTATATTTCTTATTTTAAAGAAAATAAAATGATAACATGCAAAAATTCTCTTCACGGATATCATATTATATGAAACAAGTCTAAATTATTGCCACCTTTAGCCACTAATGTTATTGCCGTTATTAATGATTATATTCTCTTTATTTATAAAACAATGGCAGTGGTTATGCTTGTTACATTGAATATCTTAGTTTAATTGCAATTTGATCTGTATTAGGTGTATTTTATTGACCTGGATTTGAAGCATTTGAGTAAAATGGAAGAATATTATGATTTGGATAAGAAGATAGTGAGCTGCTACAGAGAAATGATCAAAATGAATCAAGGAAGAAATAAAGTCGCAAACTTGCAAGCATCTTAATCTGCATATCGAAAGTTAATAGACACCTGTTGTAGATGACATTTGTGGAATATTGAATTGGTAAGCATTAGTAATTTGATCAATACTCTTCATTACCTCAAAATGTTCTTCTATGTAAGTCTTAAGTTGGAAACTTGTATGCTTTATTTAACCCCTTCCCTGTGATTCTACTTTCAATGTTCTTTTTGATGGAGTTGTCAAATTCCCCTTTTCTATGTAATTATTTGTGTCTTTATTGTCTTTCTATTCCTTCTACTGTTACCTCCTGAAACATCTGATGGTATTCTGTATGTTGCTTTAGTTTGTGGAAGCTTTTATATGTTATATCTTACTATAAAACCTCACTCGATCATTATTTCTAAATTTCACACACACACACACACACACACATATGCTGGTACTAGATGATAACAACAAATTTTTAAATGCATCTGCCCATGCTTGGATTCTGATGGCCATGTTACAGGTTGAAGTTTTGGTCCATTTAGATCATAGCTGTTTTGATCTGTACATAACAATAAGAAATACGAGGTGATGCCCCAAAAAGAAATAAAATGTCAGCTATAGGTGAAAGTGATAAGACTACTATAATGCTGTCCATGCCCAGCTCATATGGTACATTTATTGATAAAACTGAAATTTGATTTCTGTTTGATGTATAAAGATGAATACTTAAGACAGTTTAATGTCTGAATGAAACACTTGTCAGTTGTAACTAAACTTATGCTTGGTTTCCAACTTCATCACTTTAGAGATACCATGGCCAATAAGATGGCGTCTTCATTATAAATTTTTTGGATTTCTCCAGCTTTTCGTTGATTACCAAACTAAATTCAGTTTGAGCACGGTCGGACCTATTTATGGGTGGTTCTCCAAAAATCATTTTTTCCACTCCTAAGGCTCGAATTCGAGACTTCTGATTAAGGGGAACAAGCTCTTTATCACTTGAATCAATGGTTGTTGATTCTTTGTTGTAAAATTTAATTTGTGAACAATTTAACCTGTATTCTTGATTAGGCTCTAAATGATAGGCTGGAACTAATGTGCATGAGGTTATGTTTAATAATCAGAGTTATCTTGATGCAATTATTAGAAATGCATAACGGCATCCCAGCTGTTCGAGAGTATTTCCCTAAATAAGAGATACTTTCCAACACTATCCTCAGATTTTGGAAACTTAGTTTAACATTTTTCTTTCTTTCAAAAAGGACATGTTAATTGTCAATCACATAGCCTTCATGTGCCAGATAATTAGCTTCATGGTTTGATTGTTCAATCTCTGTTCAGGATCAAGTTGAATTTGGCAAGCAAATTGTACATTACATTTCATATTTTAATATTAATAAAATATGTATTTCTTTGTAATGCTTCATTTGATCCTTAAATTCTCTAAGGCAGTGTATATGCAAGTTTTTTGGGACCTCTCACTCATGAAAAAAGTCGCTTTTAGGTCAGGTGTATGGTGAATGGAAAACAGTTTCTTGATATTTGTAAGCTTTAGTTTTTAAGTAATTTGGCATTGCCAGTATGAGTAGAAAACAAGTCTTTCTTAGTTTATTTTTTCTGTTTTGTTCTATTAGAACTTTTAGATTTGCCAATTAATTTCTGAGAACAATATATATAAACAGTAAACTTGCAGATTTTAAGTGCTTTTATATATTAAATTTTTTTTCGTGTTTTTAAATTCTGTTCAAATTTCATATTTAGAAAAGGAAACAGCATTACTAATGATACCAGTTCCCTACTATGAATCAATTCAACAAAATTAAATGACAATAATAATCAGAATTTGAGCTTTGCAAACTTCATGGTCATAATTATCTGCTAACTTTCCACTGTAATGCAGTAAATTGTACTGAGGACTTGACAAAGCAAAGCCTATTTTAGACCGTGGCTTGACTGATGATCTGTGTGTACCATACGATGAATTCATGAGCTGTTACGAGGTTCTTCCTTTCTCTCTCTTTCTTGGAGGCACACACTAGGATTTTATTATCTTAAGTTCAAATAGTACAAAAGGGACATATCAAGGTTGGATTAGTGGAAGTGGGTCATGCTTTCACCAGTCTGCTGGCACATTCCAATCAAAGCTGTGCTGATGATCTGAGAATCTCAAAGCCTATTTTGACCAGAATAATTTTTTTATTTCAAGCCTTCATTTTCTTTCTTTACAAATAACTTTGTAGAGCAGGCCTCTATGGAATATCAGTATATCATAAATTATGTATAGAGCCATCTGTTTCTCACTTGAAGTGAAGCAATATTCAAAATACAGCAGTCAGTACTGCAAACCGTGTTGATATCAGAAATTGTTTCTTGATATTGATTGATTAAGGAGAATGCTAGAGCTCATCGATTGTTTTAGCATACTTGTTTTCAGTATGAGTTGGCTTGATGTTGAGTACCTCACCCACGTCAACTCACTCTTAAATGTATGCATTTTGTTTTTGGTTGAGTAAATGGTATGCATTTTGGTAAACTTTGTGGTGAGTACTGAGTAGCGTTGGGTGCATACAGCATTGATCTGATTATCATATGTGCAGGCTGTAATTTCTTCTCTTCAAGTTGTTATTTGTCAACTCTTGAGAATTTGTTTTCTGAACAAGAATCTAGGTTAAACTGCATAATTGTGTACTATGGAGCATAGGTATTTTTGAGTCTTATTTTTATGAATGTTTAGTTTCTGCATTTTGTTCACTTGGGAGGGCATAGATATCGGACATTAAGTCATCTGATTTGCTTTTATTACTAGATGTCTAGTTGCCTTCTAGCACTGCCACTCTACTTTCGGCCAAACTTCTACAGTGGAACATGGTGAACAGAGTGCCTATATGCACATGAGGAATAGATAAGGTCTGAGAGAAAATAATTTATAGTAGCAAATCTTGATTCTTGTTTCGGCTGGTGCTTGATATGGCATTGCAATTATAGATTCCCAAATCATGTCTAATGTTCCATATTATGGATTCGTACACTCCTTCCACATGATAGCACTCTTTTGTTATGTGAGAAATATTATGACTTTCCTTCTTCTAAAGTGATGCCATCCTCAAAAGTCACAACAGTGACATGCTGCACTACTATTTGCAGTTTGTTTATTTTGGTATTGAATTTCTCTTCTTTTGGTTGGGAAGTGCTAAACCTATCTGACACGCTTTTGTATCAAAGAAAACTCTGCCGTCGTTAAAACTGCTCTGTTCATGGTGCAGACAAAAGGTGATGAAATTAATAACAACTAGTAAAGGAATTACTTCCGTTGTTCTCAACCGGGCCAAAATCAGGGTGACATTGATTCTGAAGCTGAATCAACAAGGTGAGAAAATTCAGAAAATAAGCAGAACTTGAGTAGAGATAGAAAAAGATAAAGGATCGGTGTGCCATTTGTACCATTGTTAATCTTTCTCTCGAGCAAAAATTATATGTATGTTCTGTTGGAATAAATTTTGAATTAATTATGTTTATGAATAAGAAGTTTGATATGAAAAAGGTACGTCTTTTCGTCCTTGAATGAATGTGTTGTTTCGTCGTCGAATAGGTGTCATTTAAATTGTGACCTTATGGTTTTTATAAATAAATAGAAATCGGAATTTTAAAGTGTGGAGTTTTTCCCTATTGGTTTTGTACATTCTTTCTATTTGTATTCTTCTACACTAGTCCGATTGATTGAGTTCGATGGAGCTATTCAATGTGGAAGTACCACCAGAAGAATAGAAATAATCTGTTCTATCCTGAAAGACAATTGTCCATGAATCTTGGACAACATAAAGAGGGCAAAATTGTCTTAAGGATATAGTATCTAACGCTGAGCTCAGATTTTCCCTTGTTGCATTCATATATTTTCATACATATATTTTCGTACGGTACGTTTTAACTTTATGTTATTGCATGTTTCAATTTCTGGTGTGTATTTTATGGAACTGTGAATATTGTCAAAGTGATTTCTCTAACACAGATTATCTCCTCTCAATGATTTTAACATCATTTGGATAACATGTTCTATATATATATATATATATATATATATATATATATATATATATATATATATATATATATATATATATATATATATATATATATATATAGGGTTAGGATCATTTTACACCAGTGTAAGTTACACTCTCAATCTTGATCATTGATCCCATTTATATCTAAGGGCTCTAATTTCTTAATCTGTCTCTCTCTCTCTCTGCTATATATATATATATATATATATATATATATATATATATATATATATATATATATGGGATAGGATCATTTAACATCTCATCTGAAGGCTGTTTGATCAAGGCAGATCAACGGTATCACATACTTACAAAATTGCAGTCGTTAAATTAAGGCAAGATTAACGACTCTTAGACAATTTGTCATACTTTTAGTTTGATAGCGATGTTAAATGATCCCCTCTCTCTCTCTCTCTATATATATATATATATATATATATATATATATATATATATATATATATAAGGATCCGTTTACAAATTTTTTGGAATTTTTTTATAAGTTACACTATATTCTCCCGGGAGAAATAATGTAGTTTGCTAAAAGTTTGTATTCTCCCGGGAGAATATATGTAATTTGTAAGAGTTTGTAAACAAAAAAGTTTGTAAATATAATCTGCCCCTATATATATATATATATATATATATATAGCTTAGTTGAAACCGGTGTCAAACTTTAAAATTTAACATCAATTTCTAACTGTTGATTTACGCCAATTAACGGTTATAATTTATTGGGAATTATACTTATTAATTAATCATTAATTGCCAATAAATGCATAATGTTTTCTGGCGGAAAAACCTGAATTGGTGTCAAATTTTGAAATTTGACACCGGTGTTAATGGATCATATCCCATACATATATATATATATACATATATATATATATATATATATATATATACATATATATATATATATATCTATACATACTCCGGGTTTTTGCTTTCTGAAAAGAAAATTGCATTTGCTAAATGAGACAATCTGAAAATTTGTAGCGTCCGGTGAATAATGATCTCTTTATTCTTTGGTTTGGTCTGTAAGATGAAGGCTGCCTGAGCAAGCGAAAGGCAGCATGGTCATATAAACTATAGTCTTAAATAACTTAGTTGAAATGGTGACTGGGAAACTTTCAGTGACCATTTAGTTTAACATCCAAAATGGTTGTACTTGAATCTATGTGCCTCTTGGCTGCTATAAGGCAAGCTGGAAACTTAACAGCAAATGTTTTCTCAAAACCCTGAACATGGTACTTCAAATACCTTTTCACGGTTGTGTGAAAAAAAAAATGTACAAAACCAATAGGGATACCTTCCCTCCGATCACAGGTGGGTTGACCTTACAACAAACAAACAAAATGATTTTGAATTGTATTGTATCTAAAATAAATATGCGAATAATCTCTAGGCTCTAGCCATAGTAACAGTTTTGCGGTATAAATTTTACGGTATAGATTAGTTGTTAGCATATGCAGCAAGCAGTCCAACACGATGGAACAGCTATTAGCACATTAACTATAAGGGGTTTGCATAGGAAAAATAAAATAAAATTCCATACATACAACATTTTATGAGGCCACATTTTTTGAAGCCAAAATAAAAAAATTGAAGCACACAAAATAATTTTTTATAACATGACAAATTCACTTTTTGTAGGAGATGACTTTTATAAAACCCTAATTTTATAATTAAGGACCAAATAATCCGTCAAAAAAGTTCTTCGATCACTCATTGAGATATACGTTGAAAAAGTTCGAGAAGTTCACTAAATGTAAATCTCCGTGAAAAAAAAAAAAGGAGGCGGACGTAAAAAGATCAGGAAACTGAATAATATATTTGTTTTATTCAACCATCCCATATATTTGTCCAAACCCTGAAACACAACACAACCATTAGCAACATGCTGCGTCCAATGAATGAACCACACTACAAATTAACAGCTCATAGAGGATTGAATCAAATAGCGGAAAGGCATGATAAAGTTCTGATGATGCATTAGCATTAATGTTTAGATATATATACAAATATTCACAAACGTATTAAGCGTATACGTAAGCGGAAGAAGGGAAAAGATAAGACAGGTATCGGCTCTACCAATTCCCATTGACATTCTAATGTTGGATTGCTATATATACAATTTATAGTGTCCAGGATCTGCAACAGAACAAAAGTTGTCAACTTCATATAAAGCTGTCAAAAGAAGAGAAAAGAGACCGGAAGAAGGTTCCCAGTTGGAGTAAAATGACTCCAGCTAGAGATTAGTTATGATACAGCATCAGACATTATCAATTGGTCATATTAAATACGCTTTTATACCTGTTATTCACGTTTTTTCCAGCCCTAAGTTGATTAAGTTTGTCCCTCCATAAAGCTGAAGTTGCATCAGAAAAATGAGATGTAAAAGTAGTAACATCAGAGGAAGTAGAATATATACTGCACATAAGAAATGTAATCTTGCAAAACTCACATCCCAATTCAATGCATGTACCAGTAGAAAAATCACTTTACTACATAAATGAACTGGATTCCCTGAACATGTTAAGCTACAAAAAGATAGGAAAATAATAACAATGAAGCCCATAAACACCTAGCAGCAACATCTGCTGATGACTGGCTATAATAATTTTAGTGATCTTATGTATTACTAGTTTTATACCTATTAATGTTAGGGTATATGCATATTAAACTGCCAATTCATTTTGATTTCAAGTGATGATAGCAGATAAATTTTATAATGGTGATCGAAGTGAAAAAATTACAAGCTGACTGCTATAATTAGTAAGAGTGATGTTGGGATATTCAAGTGTGATGAGTCCCACATTGATTGGTAATAGGCTAAGTGAAGTGGATATAAATGGATGGACTCATGAACCCAATGCCTTAAGATTTTAGGTTGAGACATGGTGTCAGACCCACTTGCTACAATTGGTGTAGCCTTCCTTAGCCCATTGGTGGTGGTCCCCCGCCACGGGCTCCTCCCAAACCCGCCTATCAGTGGTATCAGAGCCAGGTTTGACTCGGGCTAGCCTGGTGTTTGGCTAGGAAGATGGTTGGGTACTTTGGGCCTAGGTACTCAATTGAGGAGAAGCATATCAATTGTGGGACTCAGTTATCATCATACAGACTCAGTTATCATGCACAATATAATGAAAAAAAAAAGGGTTCCAAAACCAAAAACTCAACAATTAAATTAAAGAAAAAATAAGAAATAAAATAATTACCAGCATCTTGATAGCGCTCTTCTACAACAGCTTTCAACATGTTGTGCAGAAGATTGAACTCCTTGGTTTCAGCACAAGGCTTACCACTTGGCCTGCAACTATGTCACCTTTTAATACTTGTCTTTCACGATGGACAAAGTGCTAGTAATGAGACAGATTCCAATATTTTCTTTTTTAAAAAAAGAATGTCAAGAAAAGATATTATGCATGTACAGACAAGCCATATTGCCTTATAATGTATCTTCTTCAAAAACCTACCGGTCTAGTTCAGTAAATAATGGGCCATCTGATCCAGGAGACTGTGTTGACAGTTTGCCTGATTCAATTACTCTCATTCCATCACTGTATGCCAAATACTTGTTGACTTGTATCGGCACCTACAGCATTGGTGGAACAGTTAAATCTCTGATAAACATCCAGGATCAACAATTGGCAACATTTGCCAAAACATTCCAACAGTGAATTCAAGGCATATGAAACTTGGCTCAACAATTATGCTTTTTTCAAAAATAAAAATGTCAAATATTTTTCTCCAGGAAGCACCTGATTATTCTAACATCAACCAAGACACAAATCAACAACCAATCAAAGCAATAGGAGAACATAGTACACTTCATGTGATAATGAATTCATATGATTGAATTTACAAATATTACCTTGCATCTCACTGCAATGTTGATAGCATCTGAAGGTCGAAGATCAAAGCTAATACATTCTGCCTCATTTCCAACCTATACCAAATATAAGTCATACTGTCATATAACACTTTTGGGTGGTTTTATTATTATTATTATTATTATTACTATTTTTTTGGGGTTGAGGGGGTGGGGGTGAGTAGGAGGAGGGGAAGTGTGTAAAGTTAGTAAATGCCTTGGAAATATATAACTGAGCAAAATATGCCTCCTGCACTCTCTTAGTAACTCTGACAAGTCTGACCTGCATAGGCAGGAAATTATATCATTTGATTATTAATATTATTATGAGAGCCTGAACGAAAGATCACAGTATAATCAATATTAGGAGTGAAAGCAGGATTTGGAGTGTTTAACATTTCAAAGATAAACAAAATCATACTTCATAGCCCATCTTGTCAATCATCTCCTTCACAACTTGATACATAGTAGGTCTAGCCTGATACAGCAACCAAGTAGTTAGTATCCATGAGATATGTTGCACAAAAGCAGAATCGTTCTGGATCCAAAATATAACTAATAATCATCCAGGAAGAACTAGGAACAGTAAGTATCAGGGTAAAAGTGAGGTAAATTTAATGAAATTTAATTGACAAAGAAGACATACTATTTGAACATTGCGTACTGCTGCCATCAATAAGGCGCTTGGCATGTCCACTGAAATAAAGGTGAACCACTAATTTACAATGGGAATGATATATAATTACCAAAATCAGATGTAAGATCGAAGAAGTAAGCTCATATGATACAAATTACAATACACATGGGGAGAGTAAAAGACATACAAACAATTATGGGGAGAAGTAGACCAGTGCCATCCTCAATCTTCAACACAATAGCAGGATGTGGTGCGTAATCTGGAAGAAGTCCTCCATGGGGGTTGTTATGGATGCATCGCAAGTGTCTACCATCCCTCATTTTGATCAGGAAACCATCTGCTCCACTTTTCACCTCAACTATACAACAAAATCAGAGAAGAACAAATCAATTTTCACAGGGAGGAAACAATGTTTGCCATCAAGAAACAATGCACTACATAGTTATATTTGATCATACTATTACTAATCACTATATCAGGCAGACTATAAGAGCCGATCCAGTTCAAATACCCACTTCGTGAGTGTCTGGGGAAGAGAATACTCTATGCGGTCTTTCCCCTACTTTTTGACTGATTCAAACCCGCGACCTGACACACCACGACAAGCAAGCTTACCGCTAAGTCGGCCCAGCAGACTATAATCAATCAAAAAAATTAGGAGCTAAAAAAAACATACCAGCTTCAAGAACAGTGGAGTTAACAAAATCTTCATCTTTTTCATTAAAATTTTCAGCCATACTTCCACCGCCATTTGAGGGTGAGTTGAAACTGCAATTCACAGCCTTGCACTTTCGCATGTTTATATGGCAAGAAAGGACACTGGCCTTAGCTTTGGTAGCACTGAGTCCCCAAAATTCACTTCTAATACACCTAGCGTAGTTCATTGGTCCAATCATAGGGACACTGCATAACCCTCCTACTTTAGCAAGAACAGTGAGGCAAACAACTTGTCCTTTCAGAGAACCCATTCTATCTACCATATTCCCAAAACCTACACCAATAACGCGACCTCTCTCAAATTATTGATTATTTTTGGTTCACAGAAAATGGATTAATTCAAAAACCAAAATCGCACCTTGAAGAATCAGAGTCAGTCACCGATCACCGCAACAAGCATGAAAAAACTCGCTTATGATTTCACCGAGTGCTGGTTTCAATCGGGAAATTTTTTTTTAATATTTATTATCGGTGCATATTAAAAGATCATGTAGAAATTGAAAAGGAAAATCGAGATCTGAAAATAAAAAGAAAGAAGAGAACTGAGAAGGGATATTAACAGTGAAGGACAAAGTAAGAAGGAAACGAAATGAGAAATTAGTGATAAGATAAGAGAGATTAAGAGGGACATGTTTGGTAGCGTGAGTGTGACCAAGATATTTAAATCCACGTTGAATGATCATCATCATTATCAGCGTCACATAATAAAAGTGAAATCACTCTTATACCCCCCACCAACACCACCTATGAACTGTATTATCATTCCATCTACTTAACCCTGAGGTTAGAATTATCCATTTTGAGTTTTGTTATTGTTTTATATTATAATTCCAATGATTTTGTTAGTGTGAATAGAAGTGATAAAAATAGAAGATGTGCGTTTAAAACTAATGAAATATTACTCACATAACAAAGTTTAAAAATTAAATTTAATATTATAGTTGTCCTTAGTTGAGTTCGTTAAGAAAGTAAAAAAAAAAAAAAACTGTTTGGAGGTCAATTTACGACTTACCTTGCAATTTTCAAAGCGTGTATAATGTGACTTACAACTGAACAGTAATAAACAGAAAAGACAAGGCATCGTAACGTTGTCCTCTTCTCCGCTTTGTGAATGCATTGTTTGCTTCCACACGATATGTATGTTTTCCATTCCACAACAGATGACAAAAAAATAAAAATCATTAAGTTACCGTAATTAATTAATATTTTAATCAAGCACGGGCCACCAATGAATTTCATAATTACATAATTACCAAGATAATAACGAAGATATTTGGTTGGACACGAAAGGGTATTCACGTCTTTTCATCATATTAAAGCCTCGGCCAGCCTGACAAACATGACGAGGCGTATTGATGGTACAGCATTGTAGGCGTCCAACTTAATCAAGATTACGCAACAGAGCCACGTGCACAAACACATGTCCTATGATATGGATAAGGCTTTATTATGACCTTTTTTTTTTTTTTTTTGGGTACAATTATTATGAGCTTTTGTTATTAAACAATGTAACTGTTGTAAGTATAAAATATCGTGTGAGGAAAATAGAATCTGCTGAAGTCTTTCGTAAAATGAGAAGACGAGTGAGCGTAGGAATTCACCTTATAAAAATGATAACATAAAATTTCAAGTTTCTAAAAAAAAAAAAATTAATAAAATATGGATGTACTTTTAATATTTTTATTATAGTTTTTTATGCTACTAATATACTAAAACACCCGGACACACATTTTATTTTATTTTTGAAAATATAGCACGTCTGCTGTGAATATTTTTGGACACGTGGTTAATTTTTGGATACGCTCCGATACGTGGTCAACGTTCGGACAGGCTCGGACACGTTTTTTTTTTTTTTTTAGTCTTAATTTTATTTTTTTAACTAAAATAAAAAAAATCATTTATAAATCAATTTTTTTTCTATTATGAAACTTGGAATGAAAATTTATTATTTTTTATATTTATGTTATGAAATTTGAATATTTAATTGGTTATATGACTAATTATGAACTGTTATATGTATTAAATGTAAATTATATTATATATATTAAAAATATTATTTAATATCAAAACGTGTCCCAACGTGTCAAAATATGTCATTTTTTAGAATTAACGTGTCGGTGTGTCGTGTCGTGTCTCATGTCAGTGTCCGTGCATTATAGCTTATATATATATATATATATATATATATATATATATGAGCAAGAATATTCTCACTATTAAATTTTTCTACTACTAACTGACTACCTATCTAATCACCATTGAATCAAAAAGAGAGAATGTTAAAATTTTTTTGAAAAAAGATAAAATGTTGATTCAATGGTGATTAGATAGGCAGTGAGTTGGTAGTAGAAGATTTTGGTAGTAAAAATATCTCTCCTATATATATATATATATATATATATATATATATATATTTGGGGCAGGATATTCTTACACCGGCGTAAGAGTTAGAAGTCTTACACTCAATCTTGACCATTGATCCACTTGTATCCAATAGCTCACATTCCTAAAAAATTTGAGTCCTTAGATATAAGTGAGATCAACGGACAAGATTGAGAATGTAACTTACACTGGTGTAAAATGATCCTGACCCTATATATATATATATATATATATATATATATATATATATATATAGTGCAGGCCTAATACGAAGAAGATTATCAATGGCAGCCCATGAGAACAATCATTTCCTTCGCAAGTATGAATGATGATATCACCTCCCGGCCCATTTGAACAAATTCGTTTTAGAGGAAAAAATAAGCTCTTATAAAAAATGGGAAAGTGTTTACCCTTTCAAGATACAATTTGTATCATTTCATTATCACGGATTCACACTTTTATTTTATTTTATTTTTTCACTCTTTCTCCTCCTTTATCTATCTCTTTTTCTCATTTAAAATGACATAACTTTACGTTCTTTAAAATCACACATTTTTTCCTATAAAAATTTAAGAAATAAACTCAAACAATTCTATGATTTGTTATTAGTATTTACATGTGTTTTATCGTAATATGAACCTTTGATTTTTACATTAATGATTAGAATCCCTTGCTTTTCTTTTTGAAGTAAGAGTTCATTTTAAATAAATAAACATGATAAGCATGCACACCAAAATTAAGCTCAAAATCATGTTAGCCCTAAATAAACAATAGCTCGGAAAAGTACTTATAAATTAATGGTACAAGATGTGTTTTAATGGATCAAACTTGGCTATCCTTGACTCTGTTGAAGGAAGACCAAGTTTGCTCCATTAAACACAGATAAAATGGGGATTTGTTTTTTCAGTCCTAACAAACATGAGCTTAGAATTTATGACAGCCCATCAGGATATTGTATTTCTTTATCTTTTTTTCCCTTACTTAGATCATGCTCAACTTTCATTTGATTTTAATTCAAATAAGGTGCTACTAGGTAGCTCCACCGAAGTTTGGTTGTTGCCACACATCATTGCCCCCATCACCTGCTATGTACGACATACACGACAATGGCACGAGACAGAGGCCTCGGCTTCTAAGATCTTGCTTTGGTTCCCCATTTGCGTCGCCTATGGCTGAACCCTGACATTATGAATACGAGGCATGCAATTTCAATGACAACCATGTGCTGAATAAGCAGTATGCTTTTAGAGCGTTTATATGTTTTGGTCTCATATTCATTCATTAAAGCATGCTAAACGAGAATGTGTTCATGCATGTCCACGTGCATATGTTGTATTCTATGATAATAATAGGACCCTTACCCCTTGCATTACTCTGTTGGTCTGGTTCTGCGATGACTTCATGTAAGGAACGCTCAGTGTCTGTAAGATGAAGACTTTGTAAGAATCAATTCAATGGGCAAATACAATCAGCTAGGATGCTAGCTAGCTAGCTTTATTAGTCAATTGAAACCCTACACCTAGCTTTTAGGGCTAACTTGGTATAAGAATCAAGGAATAATATGGGTAATTCCTAAGTCAAAAGGGAATCATTGTCAGAGAGTGGAAAATATAAGTACCTCGACTTGACCTTGAAGGAATTTAATGTATCCAATAGCCTCCATGAGTACGGATGCTGTGTCTGTCTGCAACATTCCACATTCATATTGAATATTACAGTTTCATATTTTCATAATTTTCTATTATTTTCACAGTTTTATAAATAGGAAGCCAATTATCTTTGAAAATCAGTCCATGCCAACGTGACTCCGCCACTGATGACATTGATGCATACCATGTAACACCGATACCGACACGGGACACGTGACACGATACGACACGACATCCCGACACGTTAATTCTAAAAAATATTATATTTTGACACGTTAGGACACGTTTTGATATTAAATAATACTTTTAATTTATGTAGTGTATATTATATTTAATATTCAATAATTTAGTTATATCTAAACTTATAATATTCATAAATTTTACAAATAAACATACAAATATTTATATTAAACTCAATAAAATGGTAATTATGCAACAAATCTAATAGTTGGAACTAAAAACTAGATATAATTTATGTACTTCATAGGATGCATATATGAAGGAGTAATGTTATATAATAACACCTTATGCATACAAAAACTCATTACCATTAGATATAATTTATGAATTTATGCGGTGGAAGATCAATTTTTTTTTCTTCATAAATAGTGTGTGTTGTTCAGGTCCCATTAGTCAAACGTATCATTTGAAAGTAACGCAACCTAGCTATAACAACTTAAATACGTATGTACTAATGATTGTGGAAGTACTGTACCTTGCCAAAAGGAGCCACCAACTGCTGAAGAGCCGCAATCCTATCCCCTAATTTCTCTTTTCTAACCTGAAGGGTTAATTTCGAACAAAAAAATTAATGCAAAAGCTTATAATCTCAACTAAAGTCAGTGCAACCTGCACCACTTCTATATACGATATAGATAATTAAAATTTAAAGTGGATGCGCAAACCATGTATATTGTTATATTATTTTAAGTATATATATGTTGTGAACAATAAATTGCAAAGGAAACTTTGAACATATATTTACCAAGAATATTGTACGTTAGCTAATTTTTAGCTGTTCATAAACGTACGGTCAGGAATATAATACATAGAATTGTGAACAGGCCCAACCTACATGTGCTAAGATACCGTGTAAAGAACCTTGTGATGCATCACCCCAAAAGTTAGCTCAAAGGGTAGGAGTGCCCAAGGCCTTATAAACTCCACATTAGTTGCACATACAACCAATGTCGGACTATATATCTCAACACCATTGATTATTGTTTTTCTTCCTTTTTTATACATAAAAATTGAAAAAAAAAAAAAAAAAAAAAAAAAAGTGGCACCTTAAAGGGTGGGCATGAAGGGCGTGATTCCAATCGTGATTTCTTTGATGCTGTTTGAGATTGAGAAGTCTTTGACTCCATCAAAGTGCAGGGTCTCTTTGTTTCTGCCGTCCCATTGGTGAAATGTGATGGCTATGGCATATGCAAGAAGAATGAAAAAGAGTAAAGACAAGTCTATTCATAATTTAAGTGACCGGATCTTTTTCAACAGGAAAAAATAAAGTAAGAAAGAAGGCAAAAGAAAAGAAAAAGAAGATAAATTCTGATTAAAGATACTGTACCATGTTTAAAGCTAAGGAGTATGTCTCTAATGTGGCAAAAAAGAGAAGGCTGTTTCTCGTTGCCACAAATTAATAAAAAAAATTACTGTAAAGCGTATCTACTTTTTTTTTCTTCAAAAACTTATCCGCTTACTGGTCAAATTTCGTCAATTAGTATATTCATTAGATCATTCATGTAGTTTTGTACATAAAATAAGTAGTATAAAAAAATTGAATACCACTTGCGAATGTACACATGCACATATATATACTTGGGATACAAAATACTCAACATACAATTTGTTTGTTTTTTTTTTTTTTTGAATTAGAAGCTGTTTAAGATATCACACTGAATAACAAAGAATTGAAATCATATCTCTCCATTCAATTAAAAGTTATAACTGGTATGCTGCTGACGCCACTAGCTAAATAAACGATGAGTCAAGAGTGAGAATGGTTGTGAATTTGTGATCTTAAATTTTCCAAAGATATATATAAATGAAGAAGGACCGGCTTGGCTCAGTGGTAAGCATGCTTATCGTGATGTCCAAGGTCTTGGTTTCGACTCGGCCTCTCCGCAAAAGTGGGGGTAAGGCTTGACTCGTATGTCCTTCCCCAAACACTCACGAGTGGGTATTGAACTGGGTCGGCCTTTTTTTTGTATATAAATGAAAACTAGGAGAATGAAGAAATACTTACATTAGTACTAGAGTTACCACACGAGGACCTGTCATTGGAGAGCTGCATTTGATGAAGATGAAAAGAAACATTGTCAGGAAATCTACCAAGAACATCATGATCTTGTGAATGCTGGCTCAAACCCTCACTATATGATCTTGCTGTGGTTAATAGATCTAAAGACTGCGTGTTCATATCCAAGTTCGACCTTGAAATTTCTGTGGAATTATAAGTGGTTGACTGATTCAAGTTTGAGATATTTATACTTGGGTAAATCTGGCTGAAATTTCCTCTACTTGGCATGCTAGTAGTACCACCAAAATTAGGATAATTTTGAGCACTAGTACTAGTGGAGGAGTAGAAGTCTCCGGAAAGAAGGGTCTTGAACAAGAGCTTCTCATTGAGATCAGCATTCATATCTTCGTGCTCAATATTCTTCATCTGATTGTTTGTTGTGGAAGTAGTAGTACAAGGAATTAGTTGATGATAGCCTTCCATGCTCGAAGGTCTGTTTAGCATTTCACTGAATTTGGGGAAATCATGAACCGAGATCTCTTCCTTAATCTTCGAAAACTCTAACTCACGACTTGAATGATTATTGGTGGCTAAGCACCTTTCTGCATCAGTAGTACTTGTCCAGTGATATTGATAACCTAAATCTTGGATCATAGAACCGTTTAGAGGTCTTTGAGGGACCCGAATATCATTCCTGTGCGTTAATGTTCTTGATATTGGATTAGCTTCTTGGAGGTTTTGGTTGAAGTTACCTGCATTCCTATTAATAATGTAAACAGGAGGGTTAGAAAACGATTCTATATAATTTATTTGAACTTGAATACGATTCTTACTCATGGGAAAGAAGAGAAGACAAAGCCCTAGTCTAGTAAAAATTTATATACAAGTTTGAAACACATAAAAGATCATAGAATTACAACAATAAATGATCATTTCATTGTCAGTTTATTTATTTATTTATATATATACATGTAGAATGAGTAGAATCATTTAATAAACAGGGGAAGAAAAAACTGGAAAATTAATTGAGTGAAGTGTAATAAGAAGAAGAATAATATTGAATTAGGTATAGAAGGGACTTACAAAGTGATATTTGGGGTCCAAGAATGGGTGCTACTACCCACAACTCCATAGGAAGAAGGCTCATCAGGAGGAGGAGGTTGGTCTTGGAGGTGATGGAGATGGTTAGATTCCATAATGATAAAAAAAAATTATTATATGGTGTTAAAGGGAAAGGAAGATTTGAAAATCCCAAGATGAGTGGTTAGTGATTAAAATTAAGTAGAGCAAGCTTTGGCGAACGGAATCTATGCCACTGTATTCAAAGGAACACAGTTCCAGGTGACACCCACATACCTCGCTGCTTTTCCCAACTTTTTCTGAGTTTTCCTCTTTACTCTTTCATGTTTTCATCTCACTAAAGTATCCTTGAAAAGGAAGGAAGAGATATCATGATACTATATTTCATCTCCATACCCTGCATACCCCTCTCTCTCTCTCTCTTTCTATCTCTGACTTTAAAATTATTTGCCAACTTCACTTTTTTCCTTCCCTTTTTCCCTCTTGCAGCTTTGAGTGTATAAATAAATAATTAATTTTGTCCTTTATCTCTTCACCCACTTTTCTTTTTTTTGTTTGTGCTCTCACTCTTTCAACTAAGTGCGATTTATCATCTCTAGATATTACAAATTCTCCCTACTTATGATTAAAAATCCCTTCCCTTCGATCCCAAGGCTTTCGAGAAAGCACACTGCTATTTGAAATGATAGCAGCCACGCTCGCACTGTCTCTCATTCTTTCTTTACACCCCTCATCTCCACGCCCCTTATAAATATATCTATACATATATATGGCGCTACGTGGTGTTTCATGAATTTGTTATCGCTTGTTCTAAGCAACCAATTCCAACATCACTCAATTTAATTAACCTCATCATCACATGATTCAAACGCTCACAAGTAATGTTGATTTTGAAGTAAATTTTGTTATAGCTATATATATGAGGCAAGTATACTTCTCATGTCACTGCAGATAAAAAAATTTCATCTGTCATCACTGCAGAAGTGAAAAACCCTATATATCATCTTAACTAAATATAGATTGACACACTATAATTTTGTGCTTTTTCCCCCTGATACTTTCGTAACACCAATCATGCTTACATAAGGGTACAATTATTTTGGTAAGATAATAAAATGAAGAGGTAGAAGTGAATATGAAAAATTATTCATTTGTGTTTGGATTATGTTATTTTATATTTAAAACAGTTTATAATTAATTACAATTAGGTCGTATCAACCAGTTGCGTAGTGCCCTTGACCTTTTTTGACTTGGTATGACTACAATAAATTAATTTGTCAATAGAACTTGGACCATAAAGTAACACGAAAAAAGAAAGAAAAAAAAAAAAAAAAGGTGAAAAGAAGGTTTAAACATTTGCAATTGGCAATCCTTATTATCGGACCTTAGCGTTTGCTTTTCCTTACCGGCTGCGCAATTCGCAATCAGAATCCTTATAATTGGGTCGGGTGCTCCCCACAACTGTGACCCTGCTTGCCATTGCTTACAGCATGCGGGACATGATGGTCATTTCCATAGGTTTTCGATTCATATTTTGAGTTAAACGGACGTTTTTAATTCAGTAATCCATTTTTTTTAATATTCTAATCGGTTCATTGTTTCGCAACTAATCCAATTCGGGACGAGTCCAGAATTAAGGCTTTAAATCCCTCCCAAATGTGGTATTGGAGAGATTCGAACACATGCTCTCACCCCACCTGATTAGCTCCCATACGCCAACTGAACTACCACCATTTGGTAATAATCCATTTTCTAATTAATGGTTATCCTTTTATATTTATCCTCGAAAGTGTATTACTTATTTTAAATGAAATTTTTTTTCTCTTATATCAGGAGATAAAGTTATTTTTCTACAACACAAAATGATATCATTTTGAGATTTAGGATAGAAAAAAAAGGTAATTTTACAAATTTTATTTTCTTATTATGTTTTAAATTTTACTAAAATACTCTTTATTTTTAATCAAATCCCAAAACGAAGATAATTTTATTTACTGTGACAAGAAAAATGTTAATCCCTATTTTAAAAGAGTCAAATTCGTTTTTAAACATAATATTTTATGTTAGTTTATTTTCTAATATAATCTATTTAAAAGTCTCTAGTATATATTTTAAGGGTATTATTAATCTCATGTTAAAGGAGATAAGTTATCTCATTTCATAGAGACAAATTTGAGGGATCCACCACCTGAAAAAATAAAAATAAAAGAAAAGAAAAAGATGGCACAATTAACGAAGGATATGTAGTAGGGAAAACTTATCTCGTGTAGCATAAGAATAGTTTTTCCCATATTTTAAATGAGTCAAGCTAAAGTTATGAAAGAATTAAGCCTTTTTTTCTTTAAGCACGTATAAGTTGTTAGAGAAGTATAAAATCACAAAACAGTAACTCAGTTGCCGTCAGGGAATTGAGCAGGCAGGGGTGAGAGCATGTGTTCGATCATTCCAAGTACCATATTTGGGAGGAATTTAAAGTCTTAATCTCGGGACCCGCCCCGAATCGAACTAGTCGCGAAGCAATGAACCGATTGGAATATCTCAAAAAAAGAGTATAAAACCTTTAATGCAATTTCTCCTAATAGCTTAAACTTTTGGATTGAATTGGTTCTTTACATTATATCAGAGCCTCGATATCACGAGTTCGATCTTTACCACCCCTTATTTAATTAATAAATAATTAAGTCTTGTGTAGTTTCTTAGCACGGGTAGATGCGCCTATACATTATCCACTATTCAAGCTTAGTGGGCTCTCGTGTGAAAAGTCATGTAAGATATATATATATATATATATATATATATATATATATATATATATATATATATATATATATATATATATATATATATATATATAAAACAATTGAAAAACCTTCACGTAACATTTTAAGTTTTTGTGTTAAATTGATTTGTTTAAAAGATGGGAAGGCCTTCGTGTTTCATGATTACGGTGCCATAAGTTTAATTTTAACAGAAGTTTATCTTAATACTTACAGATAATCTATGAATAAAAGACTATAGATATGCCGGAATCAAAACTAAAACATTTTTACCAATGCCATTTAATTTTAGGGGGGAAATTGTATCATGTCACAGAAGATAAAATTATTTACTATAATTTTAAAATGACGTCGTTTTGAAATTTATTTTGATAACTTCACATGAGTATATATAATGTGTTGTGAAATAAAGGTTGACCCGCGACACAATACATCAAAACATATTTTGGGATTTTTAGATTTTCTTATTATATTCAATTCTGCTAAGAAAAAAATTGAATTCCCAAATTTTTCGTGTGGTGTCATGTTAATCCATAACAGACGACCTATTGTGTCCAAGTTTAAATTGTTAACACTTAAACAAATACTTATCGTATGCGGATTGAATAATTTTTTATTCGCGTCGAATTAGACACGATACAACTCTAACCCGTACACACCTATTTTTAGAGCCGGCAAAACGGGTTTGCTTCGGTGGGCTAACCTGCCCCACCTGCTAAATTGGGTCGGACGGGCTGAGTTTTTCAATCCATCTCAAAAGCGGGGTGGAGCGGGGCAACCTCATTTTTTGATGCCTTGATGGCAGGTATAGACGGGCCGAGATGAGTCAATGTAAAATAGGCTCGGATTGACCTCAAACGGCGCGGGGTGAATTGAGTTTTTCAGCCTATCAAAAGTGAAGCGGGGCGGGATGACTCATTTTTTGACTAGTTGATGACGGAGCTGGATGGACCGTCCACTTTACCATCTCTAGCTAGGCCTGTGCATGGGTCAGGTCGGGTCAGATTTTTTGTGCCGACTCGACCCAACTTGGTTTTTATAAGTCATGTATTTTGACCCGACCCCTTTAATTTGATCCAAGGCAGGTCTGACTTGGTTTGGATTTTTTGAACTAGTTCAGAACCGGATCGGATCTGACCTGACTTAGTTTCTGAAGTGGGTCAAATCCGACCTAACCCATTTTTTACTTGGTTTCTACGTTGCAAATGACGAAAATTTTGTCTCAAAATTATTTTTTCGTCGGAATACTTTTTGTCGAAAAGCGACGAAATTTTTTCTCTTACGAAAATTTTTACAAAAAAAAAAATTTCTAGCAAAATTTAGTTTTCATCAAAAGTTTTGACGAAAATGATTTCCTCCATCAAATGTTTTAGACGAAAAAAGAATTCCGTCAAAAAATTTGACGGAATATTTTTCGTTCAAAATTTCGATAGGAATGTGTTCTGACGGAAATTATTTTGAGGTAAATGCTTCATTTGAAACTTTTGACTAAATTTAGTTTCTCTAAAGAATTTGGACAAAATATTTTTCTGTCGAAATTTTTTATCGAAATATTTTACGAAAATTTTTGACAGAAATGTGTTCCGTTGAAAATTCAGATGGAAATGTTTTTTATCAAAAAACTTGACGAAAATATTTAGTCGAAAACTTTAGATGGAAATGTGTTTCGCTAAAAATTTCGACGAAAATTATTTTATGTTAAAAAGTTTAACGAAAATGTTTCCGTCGAAAACTTTCGCCGAAATTTGAATTCTGTAAATAATTTTGATGAAATTTTTTCCGTCAAAAAATTTCGATGGAAATGTGTTTCGTCAAAATTTAACGAAAATATTTAGTCGAAAACTTTCTATGGAAATTTGTTTCGTTAAAAATGTCGATGGAATTTTTTTTTGTCAAAAAGTTTAACAAAAATGTTTTCGTCGAAAACTTTCGCCGAAATTTGAATTCTGAAAAGAATTTTGATGAAGTTTTTTTTTCCGTCAAAAAATTTCGATGAAATTGTGTTTCGTCAAAATTTAACAAAAATACTTAGTCGAAAACTTTCGAAGGAAATGTGTTTCGCTAAAAATTTTGACGAAATATTTTTTGGTCAAAAAACTTAACGAAAATATTTTCGTCGAAAACTTTCGCCAAAATTTGAATGCAGTAAAGAATTTTGATGAAATTTTTTCCGTCAAAATATTTCGATGGAAATGTGTGTCGTCTAAATTTTTGATGAATATATTTTTTTGTGAAATATTTTGACGAAATTTAGATTCCGTAAAAAAAATTTACAAAAAAAATTTCGTAAAAAGTTTTGACGAAAATTTTTTCGTAAAAAATTTTACGTAATTATTTTACGTTAAAACTTTTATTTTAATATAATTCTGTTTTTTTTTTCACATAATGGATATGGGTCAATGGATCATTATTAAAACAAATAAGGTGTAAAATTGACCAAAATAAAAATGGATCAATATTTAAACCATTTCAAAAAAATATATATTTATGGATCAGATCAAGCCATAATAAATTAACCAAATTTCCTTTTACCAAAAAAAAAAAAAATTAACCAAATTTTTTTGCAGAGTCTATTATAACTGTATGATTTTCTTCCTTTCGTCCCTGTATTCAAGAAAAATCAAATAAATAAATAAAAAGTACGTTCAACGCAGGAATAGGAGCAGGAACTTTAATTTGGTCAATTGGACCTTTTCTACTTTTCGTGCTTGTTTAATCAACAAAAAAAATTTGTTTCTCATCCACGACTCATAGCCAAATGTAGAATCAGAAGATCACAAAGCAAACACACCAATTAAAACACATTTTGTTTCGGTACATCACATCATGCTAGAGTGCATGAAACTTTAATTCGAAAGAATAACTCTGCTTTAAGATATATATAGTACTGAAGAACAATATAATTGTTTACAAAATAATTTGGAGTAACTCTATATTTTACAGAATTTCTAGGAAATTGAATTTTTCTAAATTTTTAATTGTCGAATATTATCGTAAACTGAATGTAGGAATCATATTTTTGAAAATTGAGATTTCCGGATAAAAAAATTCTCCTTTATCAAACGCCCCAAATGTCATATTAATTGGACAGCTCCTGGTTTTATATTTCTAATTGTTTTCTATTTAAGATTCAATTCCCATATATTGTTCAGCACCTTAAAAACATAACTTTCTTGACATTATTTATTTATATAATATATAGCCACTATACAGTTTTAACTTCATAATAGTTTGGGTTTGGGTATTCAATTGAGGGGAGCATATTTATGTTGGGTTTTACATATAATGGAGAGATTGTTAGATTATTTAAGTGTGATCAGTATCATATTGGTTGATTACTGAAGTAGATATAAGAGGATGGATATATGAACCCAATATCTTAAGATTTTGTGTTGTGAGATATTGTCAGACTCACTTGATGTTCAGACCTACTTAATGTGGTGGTGTAGCCTTAGCTCTTTGGTGGGATTTCCTGTCTTATTAGCCCCTTCGTGGTGGTTCACTACGGCAAACCAACCAACATTAAATACATAAAAAAATCAAAGTTTAAAAATAATTTAATATAAACCAAGCAACATTAAACACGCCTAAAATGATAAAATAATTAAAATTAAATTAATAAAAAAAATAAAAAATTAGGAAAATTGTCAACATTAAATATATAAATATGGTTAAGCAAATGTACAATAATTGCATCTAATATTTGGCGCGGTTCACTATGTACTACCGGAAGTACACCGGTGTACATAAATATAATATTTATTATAAATGTGTATTTTCGCGGGTACATTATACACTGGACCGTCCAATCACTGAATATTCATTTTTCCCATATATATATATATATATATATATATATGTGTGTGTGGTCAAGATCATTTTACACCGGTATAAGTTACACTCTCATTCTTAATCATTGATCTCACTTATATCTAAGGGCTTTGATTTTTTTAATAATGTGAGACATTGGATATAAACTGATCAATGATCAAGATTAAGTGTGAGACTTCTAACTCTTACACTAGTGTAAGAATATCTTGCTCTATATATATATATATATATATGTGTATGAGAAAAATATTTCTCAAACGGTTTGAGATATATTTATCTTCGGTTAGCCTAAAAACTAGTTCATTTTATTTATTTATTTCCTTATATTAATTAATTCACCTTTGAACGGTTATGATTCCCTTTTTCTCTCTTTTCCTTTATCACCATTGATCAATCTTTGTACGGTTATGATTTAGTGACCGCAGATAAAGTTATCTTAAGCAGCATATATATATATATAGAATATATATATATATACCATATATATATAGTGTGTGTGTGTGTTTACATTTATGCAGTTATTGTACTATTTTCCATATATATACTTGAAAGTATTAAATGCGGGGAATCATAAACATACAAAGGATAAAAACATTAAATGTGGGAATCATAACCATATAACTGTCGTTGTTGTACGTAAAACGGCTACAAAAATGATATTATATATATATGTGTGTGTGAAGGTTATCATTTTACACCAGTGTATCTCCGTACACTCTCCGCCAATCAACGGTTATCCATTGATCCCATTTATATTAAACTCATTAATTAATTTTTTAGTAAATGATAACCATTGGATACAAGTGGATCAATGGTGATAAGATATGGTTGTAAGAGGTTGTAACTCTTACAAAAAAAAAGATTGTATATATATATATATATATATATATATATATATATATATATATATATATAAAAATACTTCAAATTAAATTAACCTAATAATTAAAGGAAAATATCCTTCTCCCATATAACTCCAGGTGCATCATATCCCACCCCAAAGCAACTTCTATTCGATTCTTCCAATTTCTCCAATGATATGAAATAAATTCATTCTCATACAATAGACACAGAGAATATCACAGTTGGACTCTGATATAAAAAAATGAAAGCCAGCTCGATTCTGTATATATAGTTTTGGAAAAATACAGTTGCGTAGAAAACGAAGTGTTACTGATCTCACAATCACAAAATAGTTGTACGTCATTGATTTTATTTTATTTAAAAAAAAAAAGTGAAAGAGAAAGAATGAAATACAAAAATTAAAGGCGATGATGATAATTCTATGAAATGTTTGTATAGAAAGTATCTGTGCAAATAACTGCTACTCTATAGTTTTGCTTTCCTTTCGCAGGACTAGTCACATGTCATTATTTGATGCTGTTAAACAGAAAAATGAAAGCGCAAAGAGAACATTATATATTATTTTAATATATTTCAAAAATTAATTATCACATCAACTAAAGAAAATAGTTTTGAGAGAGTCATTCCTATATTGATCTGATTTATTCGTTAATAGAGAAATAAAAAATTAACTATTGCATAACTTGTAATTTTTGTTCAATTTTAATGTGACTATTTTTAAGGTAAGCCAAGATGACATCAAGATAGTAAATATTAACACCGAATATATAAAGACATCATGCATCATACAGACCTAGTGCGACCCCTACCTAGCTAGTAGCTTAACCTGCATACATGCATGGTTTAACCTGGAAAAATCTGATCAACACATGTACACATAATAATGTTAATCGCAATATATAAACAATAAATTAACACTTAATTAAATTGTGTGTCTAATATATGTATAATGCCACATCCCTTCAGTGGTTAATTTATATCTGTTTAGTACATATTTGTTAATTAAGTACGAATGATTAAGCTGTCTTCATTGAGAAAAGGGAGTCATATAAATATACATATATATATTTGCTCAGCCCCACAATAGTTCACATCAGACGAAAAGATGATGGGGGAGAATGTCAGATCAGAGTGTGGGCATCTTAGCTTTGCTTTCTGTACTTTTCTCCCTTTACCCTCTGGCTTCTCCACCCATCTAATAATATAATTGCTAATGTCTTTATTTATTTAATAATATATGATATTATTATTGTTAAAAATTGAAAATCACAAACGAAAAAAGAAAAGAAAAAGAGAATTGATACAATTATTTATCTTGATTTACCCAGTGTAGCCTACATTCACATTGTCTATACTATATTCATATCACTGCCACTCATTATAAGTCGCTTGATTTACAAAGAGAATATAAATAGAATTAGAAAATCCTCACAACATTTATTCATGGGCCCAAGCTTAAATTACTACAAAAAAATTATAATAAATCAGAGGTCCACAATAATATCTAGCCTCTATCAGCAGTGACAGAGCCAACATAGCAACCCAGCCAAGGCCAAAATATTTAGCCCGTACAATTATTTAGCCACGTCTAAAATATGGCTAATTTTTGAAAATCTACCTGCAAATTAGCTACAGTAATTTAGCCACATTTAAAACATGAATAATTTTTAAAGGTTAGCCCGGCCTAAAGGCTGCCTCTAGATCTCTATCCGCTTATTTGAGTGAAATCCCAATTACCTTTTTGGTGACTCCAGTAACAAAAATTTTCATCAGCATATAAAATATGAATCATATTCATCAATTAATTATGTGATGTTATAGATAGAGAAGAACCATTTTTCCTAATCACCTTGAATTAAGCTTTTCTTCTTTACTCATATCCTTCTTCCCTGTACTTCCCTTGTCACCTTTCACTTAATTATAAATCGCTGTAATATTTACGAGGTAGAATCATTTCATATCAAGAATTTTGTTTTATTATTTCTAGCTACCTACGTGTCCCAAGTATGAAAATTATTTGTAACCTTTTTCATTGTATAATATATAGTTATAGTTATTTTAATCTTCTATATACTTACTATTTCTTTTCACCTATTGGGTCAAAAGAATGGAATATATATATATATATATATATGAGATTTTATATATATATATATATATATATATATATATATATATAACACATATATGCAATATATATATATATATATATATATAAAAAAGAAAAGAAAAATGTGACATAATTTTTGATATGAGACAATATGAGAAAGTTATCTCATGAAAAATTTGATAATAATTTCCCTATATATATATATATATATATATATATATATATATATATATATATATATATATATAATAACAACAGCATGGTCTTTGCAATATATATATATATATATATATATAATTGCACAAAAAGCTGCTGGTAAATTTCTCTCCCTGCTTCAAACCCCTCAACTCGCGTCAGGGGAGGATATGGGGCTTGTTATAGTAAATTAAAATGCATGGCAGTTTTCCATGAATGGGATGAACAGTTCGATGAACTGAAACGAAGCAAACAGTACGACTTCAGAAAGCATCGGAAATATCTATTACGTTCCAGGACCACTCACCGATTTTATGCTCCTCTTATAATACTATTTTTTCTTTTCTTTTTTATCTCTATTTTTTTTTCTTTCCAATTTCACCCTTTCATTTATACACCACCTAAAAAATAGTAGTCTCAGACTACAATAAATTCTCTCGACAGCATCAAACCAATAGGTGAGGTCGTAAACTAAAATGCATACTTTTCTAAATTCCATTTAGGTAAAGTTTTTTAAGTGTTTATGATGTTGTTTTCTAATAAAAATATAATATATGAGATAGGGTGTAATTGAGATTTTAATTATGCGTTATACTATGATGGTCGATATACTGAGAGATGATAAAACAAAATTAATTTGATAATGATTTTATATAAGAATATGTAGATATAACATACGTTTGTTAAAAGGGAAAAGTAGACACCTCTAATGAACTCAAAACGACGTCATTTTGGGTTATAAGATTAAAAAATTATAATGATAAAGATTAATATAACCCTGTAATATATTATAATTACAAAAATACATTGATTTCTGTCCTAAAATGACGTCGTTTTGGGCTCACGGGAGATAACTTTATCTACAGTGACTCGAGAGATCCTTTACCTTTTGTTAAATCACTTTTTTATTATTATTTTCCTCAATTCATTATTTACTTAAATTGATATAATTTTACCAACAAGAGGGGTTCCACATTCATCATCATCAAATGGAACATCTTTTTCTCTAGTCCTAACCAGTCAACCCCTAGGGTCAAATTAATATACACCACGACTCTCAATCTCTCTCTCTCTTATTATATGATTGAAGTCATTGAACTAATTTTTATTATATAATTCTCCCAACTTGCGTATAACTTATCTGAGTCATTAACTTTTTTTTTTGGTAAACATCTGAGTCATTCACTTTAACATATGCATACGTATACTTAGGGGTTACAAAATATTTTCTTTGTTCGGTTATGACGAGATTAGAAGATTCGCAGGCTTCCTTCGCATCTCTTCATCACATCCAATTTTCAAAGCATGTAAAGTCACTTAGCTGTTTCACAAAAACTATATATATTGCGCACCAAAGTAAATACACATGGTCTTTTGCAATTTTCACTTTCTTGTCTCATTCTTATCTTTTGTTTTTAGGGTCTAGCTTGAAAGATAGATTCTATATGGCCTTTCCTCTTTTAAGGATCCAGGACTTTAGTAATGGTTTCTATGGCATTCATCCAGTAAGTTAGCCTTTTCCTCTTTTTAATGTAGCTTTTTTTTCCTTTATATCGGATGAGATCATATAAAGGATTTCTCTCTTTAAGCAATTTCAATCATCATAGGACATACAATAATTGCCACTTTCATAGTATCAAATTTTTGTTTGACCCATTGTTCAGCCATCATTGAATCATTTTGTGTTCGTGGAGATCATTGTGTGTATACATAATATTTGTTAAATGGGTTTTATATTTCTGTTGTAGGAAAAGTGACTTTCCTATATATCCTTCGATTTTCGTGCCTTAATTTTTATTTATTTTTTTTTTTTAAAAACATGTGGATCCCACATGCTTTTTATCTCTACAACATGAGATTTCAATTCTCATTTAACATGAGAAATATAAAACCCTTCTTAAATATGATCAAATGAACAGTAAGTAACATTGATGAAAGAGATACTTAACAAAATACTAAGAATAGAGATCTTTACAAAAGGCAAGTTTTTAGTACTGAGTACTTAATTAGATAGCGCTCGCTTCTGTATTTGCTTCTTCCCCTTTAGACCTTTTTATATGGATGTTGAGGGGTGTTCTCGAGTCTTCAGCTAGACTTAAAAGGATTTGGAATTCAAGTAACATGCGATTTGATAATAACCATATTTCCTATCAAACTTTTGAAAATAGTAAACCATTATTAGATAATCTTTCTATCAAATCTCTTTCATTAAAAAGAGGAACATCTAATCCATTGAAGCATATATTATTAAGACATTTTTGGGCAATCTTGGTGTACCTTTCTATTTCTTTATGATTTCGGACATAGAAAGTTCAGGAGTAATAATTGAAGAACTTTGATGAAGTATTGGATCCCATGTTGATTGTTTCATTCCTTCGAGATTCTTTTAAGGCGTGAATATGTTGACCATTTTTTTATAACTTTGTTACAAATTTTGTATATCAATAAACAATGGAAGTTTCTTATTAATATTCATCATCTTATGTAGCTATATATCGCTAAGGTAGTTCATATTGAGTGGATGGTTTCTTTAGTCCTGTTGTATAAATTGAAAAAAGGATGCTCCAAAAAAATGAAAAAGAAGAAAATAAAAGGAGGAAAAAACAGTCAAAACATATTGGACCATATGAAGATTGATACGTATCTTGCTGGAAGCAATAAGCATCTCTCACTCAGTGATCAATTGATCATCACTTGGTCAGCCGTATAGATATGGTTAAGTAAGTACGTTGATCAACCTTAATGGTCACGTTAAGTAAAAGCAAGGATAAATAAAAATACCAAGACATTATGTATGTTGAGATATATAAAATCATTAATGTAACCTCACTCAACAGCTTAAGTTTTTGGGTTGAATTTACATAGTATCATAGCCTCGTGTTCCGGGTTCGATCCTCGCCGCCCCCCAACTTTCTTTCAAGTGGAATTTCTTTGTTCGCACAGGTAGGTGGGCCTGTGCATTGTCCATCCTTCAAGCCCAGTAGGCTCATGTGTGAGGGGGCGTGTTGAGATATATAAAATCATTAATTCACCCAACAGCTTAAATTTTTGATTGAATTGATTCTCTACGATGTATGTATATATCACCAACCTATAGGCCCTGACTTAAGTTTAGTCGTCGTATACAGAACTATAGTACTCAACAAGAAATTTTGCGTTGGTTGGTTATCCTCTATAAAATGAGTCATATTAAATTTGCGTTTCTTCATTTTAGATTATTTAATTTCAATGTGGCTTCAATTATTAATAGAATTTTGCAATTTTGTTTTGAATTAAGTATTCAAGAATCTGGCGAAACCCTCAAAAGGAGGCCTAAAAGCAGCTGGACTAAAAAGTATGTAGAGAAGAAGACAAGGCATTGGAACAGAAGAATATATGCTTTCTCAAACTTAGGGTCATGAAACCTATACACACCTTGGGGAGGGATGTTCCTCTTTGCTTTCCATGCCCACTAAACTGGTCGAATAATATTTATGACATTAGATATATTGCGTATATATATATAACTATATTTGTGGTCTCCACTCCATTCCCCAATTATCTATTGGTTCTCATTACTCTTTATGGTTATTAGTTTGGGAAAAATTACTCTCTTATGTTATATGTGACAAATTTCTCTCCTACACACTATTTGATAACTGTGCCACATTTTTTCTTTTTCTTTTTTCCAGGTGGTGGAGCCCACAAATAGAGATATCTCTATGACATGAGATAATTTATCTCCTTTAACCTGAGATTAATAAAATCCTATTACTTTTGGGTGATGTAGAGGTGATTGTTTGTGTGCCATCGACGGCAAATAATTTGCCACGATTCACTTGAAGTTATAGCTTCATGCTTAGCTTGAGTAATTTTGTAGGTCTAACTTTATCTTTTTAAGCTATCGGGGGGCGTCCACATTAGCTTTTGGTTTTGAGAGAAGTGGGAACGACAGTGACACCATTTGTTTTTCTTCACTCGTACATTCGATTTCCTATTTGGATCAGACCTATTCCATCACTTCCAGATCTACAAACCCTACACTTTCCGATTTATGGGGCGAAATCTTAGTGTTGTGCTTCAGACAAATTAAAAAGGTGTATAATACATTTCTAGTAAGAATAAAATGAGATTCCTCCATGGTACTCCCTCTTAACCATTTTGATGTAATATGTGAAAGAAGTATTAAATGAATTTGCTTAAAAGTCCCAAATAGGCGAGTGGCTCATATTGTACTTTCTTAGGAAATAAAAAGTGGTTGTGTGAAGAAAGGGGAAGCATACAAACTATTACTTACATGATAAAGTGTGTGTCATTTTAAATGATATAAAATTGTGTCATTTTAATAGAGAGAAAGAGATAGATAAAGGAGGAGATAGTTGAAAAAAAAAGTGTGGGTCTCAGCTCTTCATAAGAGTAAAATGATATAAGTTATGTCATTTAAAATAATAAATATTTTTCCCTTATTTATATTGTTAATTTTACTTTATAATCTATAAAGTAAAAGGAATAGTGCACGGGTCCAGTTGCTTCATTCTATTGAGCCCAATTGAAAAGTTTAAATGGGCTAGCCTGAAGCCCCAACTGAAATCAACGCCTTGATTCCTCGTGACAAAAAAAATGGGCTCAAGTAGCGAATCCCATTTTGTTTGAAGAAATTTACAAGTCGCGACACATTAATCAGCCTTTGTTTTTTTTAGGTTGGACTTTTTGAGGGCCTGAGAGGTTGGACTTTTAGAGACGTTTGTGATGTGTGTTAGATTTCAAATAGCATTTTAATTATGGATTCAGAGTTATACATATAGTTGAATAATTAAATTAAAGAAAATCTATTCCATTTTTATATTGTATTTGTCATTTTCTTCCTTACTTTTTTTTTTGTGTGACAATTTTTACTTTAAATTTTTTGCAAATTTACACGTATCTCGGTGCATAAAGTATAACACAATACAGTTACTCAACATATATTTTTTTTTTTAAAGAAAGGGCTTAACATCCCAAAAAACAACTAAACAATAGTAATACTTTTACAGCTACTAACAGCACAAACATCAATAAAAAATAAACAACTAAGCCCATGAGGGATCTGGATGAACTCCTTATATACAGAATTCTCATAAGAGTGAACCATATGATTTGCGAGCCAATAAGCACACTGGTTACTAGCGATGTGCATGGAGCGGTTCGGTTCGGTTATTGTCAAAAACCGAACCAAACTAGTTTTAAACGGTTTGGATTTTAAACCAAACCACTTTTTTTAAAAAAAAATGGTTTTTAATTTGTCCAAACCGGTTCCAAAACCATTTTATGGTTCAAAACCGGTTATCAAGTTCAAAACCAGTTTTTTAATAAATTCAAAATCGATTTTTTATGGATTGTGCTATATTTATAAGTATTCGTTTGTTTCTCCCGGTTATAGATAGTTGACCAACTCTTTTTTGCAAGAATCTTCATTGTTTTAGAACTATCACGACGTTATCTCTAAAAAAAAAAGAACTATCAGGACGAAATGATTCATATAAAAATTGTTTCACGTTAATTTTAGGGAAAACATTTTCATCAAAAAATTTTGCAAAAAAATTTGACGAAAAATATTTCAATCAAAATTTGTGACTAAAAACATATCTGTAAAAAGTTTTGACAGCAAAATCTTTGTTTTCAAATATTTTTACGGAAAATAAATTGAGTCAAAACATTTCCCTCAAAATATTTCACAAAAAAACATATTCATTGAAATTTTTGACCAAAAAAATTTTCTTCAAAATTCTTTACAGAATTCAAATTCCGTCAAAAGTTTTCGACGGAATCATTTTCGTTAAACTTTTTGGCAAAAAAAAATTCGTCGAAATTTTTAACAAAACACATTTCCATCGAAAATTTTCGACAAAAAATATTTCCATCAAGTTTTTTGATAAAATAACAATTCCATCAAAATTTTCAACGGAACACATTTCTCTGAAAAAATTTCGTAAAATTTTTTTACGAACAATATTTCGATAAAAATTTTGACAAAAATGATTTTCGTCAAAAAATTTGAGGAAATTTAGATTTCGTAAAGAACTTTGACAAAGAAAAAATCCGTCGAAGTTTTTTATAGAAATATTTTCCGTCAAAAAATATTTCTGAAATATTTTTCGTCAAAATTTTCGCTCTAAATGTGTTTTGTTAAAAATTTTGCTGAAAATATTTTTCGTAAAAAAATTTTTTCGTAAAAAAATTTGCCAAAATTATTTTCTGTCATTTTTTTTATGAAAATTTGTTTCATCAAATAAAATTACAGAATTATTTTTCGTTGAAAAGTTTGACAAAATTGTTTATGTCGAAAGTTTCGAAGGAATTTAGATTCTATCAAGAATTTTGACTAAAATATTTCGTCACTCAAAAATTTATGTTTGTGATTATGATAAAATCTTGTTCTGTCTCTAGTTTCGACGAAAATATTTTTCATCTCTATTTTCTACATAATATGATTTTTGTCAGAATTTTCAACGAAATATTTTTCTTCGATAAATTCTGTTAGTATTTGAGACTTTTCTAATAATGTCACATTTAAAAATGATTGATGTTTATGTAATTTTCACATTTTAATGCTAAGGATAAAAGATAATATTCTTCAATTGTAGAGTAGTTTGGTTATAGATAACCATGGATAACCAATTATTTTATGGTTTGGTAAATAACTAGTTTATCAAATAAAATGTAGTTTCATATGAAACCGGTTTTTAAAAATAACCGATTTTTAAGATGTGGAGCGGTTTGGTTATGGATCGGTTTGGTTCTTTTGCACATTTTGCGCACCTCTACTGGTTTCCTTCGCGGTAAGTATGTTGAAGCTTAAGTTCCTAATCCTTGTTCATCTATGCCCGAATGCGAGCAATAATATGCGACTCTCGGGCTGCATTACCTTCTTTGGTAAGCAAAGTGATCACCGCAATGGAGTCACTTTCAATTATAAGTCTCCTGAATCCCTTCTTCCATGCAAAACTCAAGCCTTTCAAAATACCCTTCAACTCAGTCGTGTAAGCTGATGCTGAACCAATATAGTATGCAAACCCCCCCAACCATTGACCATCAGAACCTCTACACAACCCTCCACAAGCAGCTGCTCCTTTGGCTTCACCATTTGTATTTAACTTAATCCATCCTGGATCCGGTGGATGCCATGCAATCTGTAGTTGAACCGACATTCCACCCTTTCTATTATCATGGCTGACAACAAAAGCTTGCTCAATTTCAACTAGCATACGTTGCACCTTCCCCACAATAAAATTCTCATTATTATCTTCTTTGCCATGATAGAATGCATTCCTATTATTCCACAACTCCCAGCATGTCAGTAAGAAAACTGAGCTGCAATTCAAGCTACTTGACTCCTTTCCCCTACTGCTCATATTGATCATTACCCAATCCACCCATTCCTTCTCATAAAAAGAAGCTTGTCTTCTCATTGGTAACAATTTGTTCCAAACACTAGCAGCCATTGTACAATCTCTCATAACATGTAATTCTGTTTCTTCGGCCTTTTCGCATCTAGCACAAATTGATGATACATCTAAACACTTAGCAATCCAAACTCTAGTTGGAAGTCTACGGTAGATGCATTTCCACATAAAGATCTTTACTCTTTCGGGACCTTTCCAATGCCACAAAACATTCCACACTTGTTTTGGTATCACTTGTCTTTTACCATGATTGACCCATGGCCCTAATGCTCCATCTCTCTGTATCTGGCCCGTCGTCATTTGCAGTGGGGAGGTACCTTTTAATCATCTCTAAAATATTCTGAGGAAATTTTTTTTGTAACATATAAACATCCTAGCACCCATTAGCATCCAAGACTTCATTCGCTTTTCTTTGAAGATCATTAGCATTGAGCTCCTTTGTACAAGCAGTGATGAGAGGGCCTACGTTCGATATCCAAGTGTCAGTCCAGAAGTTGATTGATGAACCATCGCCTATCTCCCACACCACATGCTCCTTCAACTCCATCTGGTTTCTTCTGCCACAATACTTAGCTGTGTGAACACGAACCCAAAGAGCATCAAAATTTGTTTTGACAAGCCAAGCTAATTTGCCCAAGAAAGCTTCGTTCATAACCTCAAGACTTTTTATTCCAAGACAACCTAAAAGCTTCGATTGAATCATGGTGTTCCATCCTATCATATTATTCCCTCACTTTTGATCTGTACCTTTCCAAATGATCTGACGTTGCAGTTTCTCCACATCCTGACATATGGCTTTCGGCAACTTTGTACTTTGCATTTGGAAAAAGGGAACTGTTAAAATAGAAGCTTTACTCAGTGTGGCCCTCCCTGCCATAGATAGACACTGGGATTGCCATCCTTGCAATTTAGCCTTGATCCTATCAACAATATCATTATACAGATTCTTGGAGACTCTCCCATGTTGCATCATCACTCCAAGGTATCGCCCCAAGTTCCTGGTTCTTTTAAACCACTGATACTCGCAATCTTCTCCACCTTATCCTCATTCACATTCTTAGAAAAATATATGCTCATTTTGGCCAGGCTAACTCGGAGACCAGACATAACCGCAAACTCATTTAAAATATAAACAATCCTGACCATCTGCTCCTCATCAGTTTCCGCGAATAGCATCAGATCATCAGCAAAAATTAAATGAGATATCCCAAGACCTCCTCTACCAACCTTTATTGGCTTCCATTCTCCTAAATCAACAGCATTAGCAATCATGTGGGAAAGCTTTTCAATACCTAGAACAAACAAGTAGGGTGATATTGGATCTCCTTGACGCACTCCTCTAGATGGCCTGAAAATCTGGTGTTACTTCTCAATTCCACAGCAAGCTAATGTTTGAAGTTGTGACTGCAGCCGTAATAATCTCAACAGCATTTTCTGGCAATTTACCTTCAGTCAGGATTTTTAAAGAAAATTCCAGTTGATTCTGTCATATGCCTTCTCTAAGTCCACTTTAATAGCCATAAAACCTCTCTTGCCTCTCATTCTATGCATAGTATGAACAAGCTCTTGAGCCACAATGATATTGTCTTGAATATGGCGTTTTGGAATAAAGCTATCCTGATAAGGTGAAATAATCCTCTCCATTATCAGCTTTAGTTTATTAACCACTATTTTGCTAAGTACTTTATAGAGTTCCAAACAAAGAGAAATGGGACGCAGGTGATTCATTTGATTAGGTGCATGGATCTTTGGAATGAGGACTAGTAGTGTATAATTGATCCTCTTAATTTCCGAAGGATTCTGCCACATATACTGTGTCTCCTGACAAACTTGATCTTTTATTCTTCCCCAATTACGCTGGAAGAAAAAAGCTTGGTAACCATCAGCTAGTTACTCAACATAATTAATTATATACTTTTAGTACAATTTTATGCTATTTTATCTGTGATGTATTCCAGGAGCTGAAGATATCTGATTAAGATTTATCCAATGATGCACGGACACGGGACACGACACGCCGACACGTTAATTCTAAAAAATGTCATATTTCGACACGTTGGGACACGTTTTGATATTAAATAAGATTTTTAATATATATAATATAATTTATATTAAATACATATAAGAGTCCATAATAAGTCATATAACCAATCAAATATTTAAATTTCATAACATAAATATAAATAATTTTTCGAACTTTGTTAATTTTCTATGTCAAATTTCATAACAGAAAAAAAATTAATTTATAAATTATTTTTTTTTATATTTAGTTAACAAAATAAAATTAAGATTTTAAAAAAAAACGTATCTGAGCGTTGACCGCGTGTCGGAAAAAGTTGACTGCGTGTCGGAAAAACGTGTTGGAGAGTTGACCATGTGTCCCCAAATGTTGACCGCGTGTCGAACGCGTGTTCGAGCGTATGGGAACGTGTCCGACATGCAAATTTTAAAAAAATTTGTGTATCCATGCTTTCCAGGATTTATCAATTTAATAACAATTATGGGGATTACTTCTCTCATGTTGTATGAGAAGTTCTCTCATGTTAAGAGATAAAAAAAAGTTGGTCTCATCAATTTTTAGAAAAAAGAAAAAAAAATAGGCACATTTTTCGAAGTGACGGTGACATGGGAGATCAATCTCATCTCTAATAAGAGTATGATTTCCCAACAATTATAGCCATTTTTATCCAAGATTCTTTCTCTTTTTAGCTTAAAAATCATATATATTCTGGAGGCATAACACCTATTATGAATATAATTATCAGCATATAGCCTGATTTATTTATAAAAAATAAAAGCTTGTTTTAGCCTGTTAAAAAAAAATAAAATAACAAAAACTTATCCAAACATATACAATCAACAATACTATTAATTCCGTAAATATTCATCAATTCAATGTATATGCATATAATATAGAATAAAATCATTCAAAATGTCTGTTTAACTAATAAAATATGATGAAATTGATTGAGGAGAAAGATATTACAAATAGTACAAAAAAATATAAAATAAATATTAATATAATAGGCCAGCCTGTGAGGCTCTAAGGTCGAGCTTTTGAAATGGAGTCTGAGGCCTTTTTATTAAACGAGTTTTTATAGAAGTCCAAACCTGGTTCCAACAACCAATTTTAGACATGTAAGCTCAGACTTTCACGAGCCGAGTCAAAAGTCTCTGGTTTGTTTACCACCCCTAGGTATCACTGCATGGGAGTGAGGAAAAGTAAGGTGTGATTGAGACCACAACCTTGCATGTCAGACACGACTCTCTTTATTTTTTGAAGTGTGCGTGCTTCCTTGATTGAGACCACAACCCTACGGTCGAGAATTCGAGATAGAAAAAATGAGCCTTTAATTGGGTCCAAAACAATTAGTAATACGACATGTCTATTATCATTCATATTCAATTAAATTTTATATAATTTATCTAAATATTAGTTTGATTAACTAAAGAGGACAAGAGTATTTCAAATAAAAGTTATTTAAATAGAAGTTGTAATAAAGATAAGATATACATGAGTGTGACAATAGATGCTCCCCTTTATTATCCAAATAATTAGTTTCATCATCTTAGAGTGATGCAATTAATAGATGAGCCCAAATGTTGTGTGAATGTGACAGGAGCAGCAATGGTCATTTTTTTCCTGTTAAATTATTATATAAGTTTTTTTTATATTCACTTAAAAAATTATATAAATTGTTTATAAAAAAAAATTAAATAACTTTCTATATTTTTAAAATTATAATTGAATCCAAATCTTTATAGATTTCAAAGAAATTTCAATGAAATTTCTATGTACAAACTATTCTTCCTTCCTACAAGGATTCATTGAAATTTTCTATTATAAAAATTTATTTATATATTTAAACTATGAAACTAATTTAAAAAAACTGAAAAATATAAAAACTTGCTTAATTTATTTTTTGAATACATATATAAACAAACTTGTAACTGAATTAAAGGTTGAATTCTACATAATATTATATTTTCTCTTACTATAAGTCAGACTTTTTCCTTAGAGCATTTTACCCAAAAAAAAAAAGATAGGCTAGAGCATACTTATAACATAATTTGTATTAAATTATAAAATCAAGTTAAACTCAAAATATTCTAAATATGCTCGTTGCCTAACTTAACCTGAGCTATTGTTTGGGATTATCAAAAAAGTAATTTTTATCTCTTCCTTATCTTAGACATGCTTTTTATAAAAATTAAAATTATTTATATTTTTATAAAAATATTTGGCTTTTGACTTCTGCTTTTTTTGGAAGTTACAATTTTTAGTTTATGAAAAAAGTAAGTTTTTGGCTTTTTTGTGACTTTTGTTTTTTTTAAAACATCCAAATGAAGTAAAAATGAAAAGTGCTTTTTTTTTTCTTGAAAAAAAAAAACAGTTTTTGAAGAAAAAAAAAACTCATCCAAAAGGACCAAATTGATAGATAGAATTTTAACTACCTCAATCCAAATTGAACTATTTTATTGTACCTCATCATAACATATCATTGTTAAATTGATTAGTCTCTTTTTGGGGGGGATTGTTGAGCCTTATGTAGCTTTCTCCTTTTCATGTGAAATCCACATGGGTGTCCAAATATTCCTTATGTGATTAGTTAATTTCAATATATTAGGTGTAAACATAGTCAGTGGCAAATCCCAGCAAGAATGATGAGCAAAATCATGTTGGAGATCAAGCAAAAACGGAGTCAAGTGCTAGTTGAGAGTATTGCCAAAAAAATAAAAATAAAGCAACACTGACGAAGGAGGAAAGCGCGCTATAATAGATAGATAGAATTTGCATAAAATGAAATGATAATGTAGCCCAAGATAGGGCTTCAGTGCCCACCAAGAAAGTGAATGTGACACCCATCATGGGAGTAAATTTTGGGTGCAATTGATGTAGGTATATCCTTATCAAAATAGGAACAAAAAAAAAGAAAGATATGAAAAAATAATTATAAAAATAAAAATGGGTTTATCATCTATCATTTAACATGACCACAAAAAATTTTCTACACACACAACATTTTGTGAGGCCCGCAACAAAAAAAACAAAAAATTCCGACACGTAAAATGAATTTCTATAACATAACACAATCACTTTTCCTATAACATAACTCTTATAAAACCAAATAAAAATTATATAATGTGTTATTTTTTTATATTTGATAAAAAATATATCGAACGGTCGATATATGCATAACACTGAAAATATTTTTATATCACGAATCCTAAGATATCCAATTTGATGACGCTTTATACCTTTCATGTGGGTCTATAAAGCGATCTGACAGTAGGCTAGTGGTTTTAATCGGTAGTGTCATTTGTGTAAAAAAAAATGTGGATAGCATCATTGTTTACTATTAATGTTGCACGCGTGTAAAGGCTTAGTGGGTTGACTAGGTTCTACTTCTAATTGTACAATTTAGTGAGGTGTACCATACCGACTGACCTACAATTAAAATAAAATATTATTTTAGAGGAATTAAATAATTATTTCAGTATTATTTTTTAATAGAATTATATTTATAATTTTTTCATTTACAAATTCTTATAAACTATTGGTAATATGATTCTTCTGTTACAGAAAATAGAAATATTTTTTTGTAGACACAAAAGTTTAAGAGAGAGAAGAAGAATTGAGGTGAGAGAAAAAAATTTGTTGTGCCCCACCCATGGGATGTCTATGCAGGAAACGAATTTCATTTTCCTATCACATTAGATTCGAATTGCCCATAAACTATATATGTATTTTCAGAAATAAATTAGATTATATTATGTACTTTCAAGACTATATAATGCATTGATAAAAAAAATTTAAAAAAATTTGTGAACAAATGATTTACCTAATTTTTATGGGTTTATCATATATCATTTAACATGACCACAAAAAATTTTCTACACATAATATTTTATGGGGCCCGCAGCAAAAATAAAATTCCAACACGTAAAATGAATTTCTATAACATAACACAATCATTTTATCTTATAACATAACTCTTATAAAATCTATTTTTTATATAAACTATATTTTAAGTTTAGTTGTTGTCCGTTGCGGTTGATTTATTGGCGTAAAGTTACCTTTATAGCTTCAAATTTGGACTATTAGGACCTTAATGAGTCAAGTATACTGGTCACACATGACTGACATCATACATTATTTTAAGTTTTAAGAGTCTTGTCATTTATCTAAGGGTTTTATAATTCTTATTCAACATAAAAATTACAATTTTCCTACACACCTTTTGATTTCCGTGTTGACCCTACATATAATTTTTTCTAACACATAGGTCCCACATATTTTTTATCTCTACAACATCAGATTTCAACTCTCATTTAACATGAGAATTATAAAACCCTTTATTTAAATAAACTAAAATGATTATTTTTTTCATTTGTATGTTAAATGTTTAGTCCCATCCTTTTTTTTCTTTTTTAGTTTTTTTGTTTCCCAAGGTATCCTCCGGCTGACAGCCGAAGACTAATCCTTTCGAGGCGGGATATCACATTAAGTGGGTAAACCTTTTCCAACAAAGCCTTCTCCATACACACAGCCAGGAATCGAACCCCTGTCAGCATGCTTAAGGAATCCAGCTATCTACCAACTGTGTTGGCCTTTGTTGGTTAGTCTCCATCTTTATCATTCACTGATTTGTTTATATAAATATTAAAAAGGATATCAAAATGAGTTGATACAACATGATATGAATTTAACAAGATATGAATACATGTAATACGAATGTGATATGAATTTTTATTCATGTGAGTATCTTCAACATGAACATGATTGGAATTTTTAACGGATTGATATAACACAACATGAAAAACATGTAAACTATGTGTCAAAACGATAATTGATAAAATAAAATTAAGAAATGAGTTGAAATTAAAAAAAAAAATATAAAATTTAAAAATATGGGTGGAATTTGTATTGACACGATACTAATTTTTTCTTGTCATTTTTTCCAACATGAATACGACAAGAAAATTTATTTTATGAATCAATTCGAATACAAATTTTCATGTCACATCGTAGGTCAATCCACGTATCATAATATGTTTTTACTCTCCTATAAATATCCCTACGGTTAGGGCTGTGCATGGGTCAGGTCGGGTCAGATTTTTGTGCCGACTCGACCCAACTTGATTTTTATAGGTCAGGTATTTTGACCCGACTCGCTTTAATTTGATCCAAGCCAGACCTGACGTGGTTTGGATTTTTTGAACTAGATCAAAACCTGGTCGGATCTGACCTGACTTGGTTTCTGAAGTGGATTTGATTTTGTTTCTGAAGTGGGTCAAATCCGACCTGGCCCATTTTTGACTTGATTTTGTCACAAAATTTCGTCGAAATTTATACGTTGCAAACGACAAAAATTTCATCACAAAATTATTTTTTCGTCGGAATTTTTTTGTCGAAAAGCGATTGAATTTTTTCTCTAATGAAAACTTTTACAAAAATAAGTTTTGTATCGAAATTTACTTTCCGTCAAAAGTTTTGACGAAAATGATTTCTTCCATCAAATGTTTTAAACGAAAAAATAATTCCGTCAAAAATTTTGACGGAATATTTTTCGTTCAAAATTTCGATAGGAATGTGTTATGACGAAAATTTCGACGGAAATTTGTTACAATTTTAGTTTTTATTTTATTTTGTTATTTAGTTACTAGACTAGTATTTGAATTTATTTGAATAAGTCTTGAATCTAAACCTATAATATTTATAAATTTTGCAAAGAAACATAACATATCCCAAATATTTATATTAAACTCAATAAAATGATAATCGTAAGCCTAGCAAAGTGAGTAAAGGTAGTTTTAGGTGGTTCCTATTTTTATGCATTATGGCTTTCATATGTAGTTGTCTATTTAATTAGATTTCTGACTAATAAAACAGAACAATTGAAAATATTAGTTTGGCACTGTGTGCGAGCAAGAGGTCAGGCTTCCTCAATAAAGCTATTTGAGGTCAGGCTTCCTCAATAAAGCCACATCCCCAATTTTAATTATTGTGTTTGTATCAATTGGTATCAAAGCTCAGGCATGGACAAACGCGTTCAGAAATCGGAAGATGCAGTCCAGTCTTTGTCAGAGAAATTCAAAGAGATGTTCATCCACTTCTCCAACCAATTGGACGTTTTGGTGGCTAACAGACCCAACACCCTCTCATCTACCATTGGGCTGACAAAACTATACAAGGCCCGTGACCAAAAGATCATCTTTCTTGCTCCGAATGTGCAATGGACCATAACAGTCAGCAACACCAAGGATTCTTTATCCACTTCCACCAGCGGTGTTGCATCTTTCGGCAGTGGCGCCTCCTCCACCGATTCGACTCTCGTTCGCTGTAATGACGCATTCACTCCAAGCAATCGCTGCAAAACATTGTTCACCATCCAAGCAGTGACAAAAGAGAGCGACAACGAGGCGATGATGGATGAAAGTGAAGGAGAAGCAGATATTGAAGATGATTCAATAATTTGATATTGATCTTACTCTTGGGGACAAGAGTAATTTTTAGGGGGAGGGAATGTTACGATTTTAGATTTTATTTTATTTTATTATTTTGTTATTTAGTTACTAGACTAGTATTTGAATAAGTCTTGGTAGTTTCCATGAGCCTAGCAAAGTGGGTTGAGGTAGTTTTAGGTGGTCCTATTTTTATGCATGATGGCTTTTATATGTAGTTGTCTATTTAATTAGATTTCTGATTAATAAAACAGAACATTTGAAAATATTAGTTTGGCACTGTGTGCAAGCAAGAGGTCAGGCTTCCTCAATAAAGCCTTTTGAGGTCAGGCTTCCTCAATAAAGCCATATCCCCATTTTTAATTATTGTGTTCGCATTAAAATTGTTTCGAGGGAAATGTTTCATTCGAAACTTTCGACGAAATTTAGATTCTCTAAAGAATTTTGACCGAATATTTTTTCTGTCAAAATTTTTTATCGAAATATTTTTTGTCAAAAATTTTTATGAATTTTTTTGACAGAAATGTGTTCTGTTGAAAATTTTGATGGAAATAATTTTTATCACAAAATTTGACGAAAATATTTAGTCGAAAATTTTCGATGGAAATGTGTTTCGCTAAAAATTTCGACGAAATTTTTTTTTGTCAAAAAGTTTAATGAAAATGTTTCCATCGAAAACTTTCCCGAAATTTGAATTCTATAAAGAATTTTGATGAAATCTTTTTTCGTCAAAAAAATTCGATGGAAAAATATTTCGTCGAAATTTTTGATGAATATATTTTGTTGTGAAATATTTGGACGAAATTTAGATTCCGTAAAAAAATTTGACAAAAAAAATTCTCCGTCAAATTTTTTGACAAAAATGTTTTTAGTCACAAATTTTGAAGAAATTATTTTTCATCCAAAAAATTTGATGGAAATATTTTTTGTAAAAATTTTTCACGTAATTGTTTTACGTTAAATTTTTTCTTTTAATGTAATTATGATTCTTTTTCTTTTATTTTTCACATAATGGGTATGGGTCAAGTTTTGGGTCAATGGGTCATTATTAAAACAATTCAGGTCTAAACTGACCCAAATAAAAGTGGGTCAGTATTTAAACCCAATTCAAAAAAAAAAGGTATTTATGGGTTAGATCAAGAGCAGGGCAAGTGAACCAATTTTTTTTCACACCCCTACCTACTGTAATATACAACTGGGGATAGGTTATTGTGCCTACTCCTTATTTACCTACCTTTACCTACCTCTCTCATCACCGTAGGATTACAATTTGACCTACCGGTTCATATTGAAAACATAAATAAAACCCTTTTACCTCCTTTCTCTCTCTCCACCCTCTCTCTCTCAGACTCCACCCTATTCTCTCCTCCCATGTGACGAAGAAGACGTATCATTCCTTCTTGAATCACACTTCAGATTTGAAACACCTACTCAAGTGGCACATTTCTCTGTAAAAAAATTCAAGCAATTTTTTTTTAAAATCCAAAGCAAAACCAGAATCCAAAAAAAGAAGAAGAGGTGAGCAATGCTATTACCTTTCCTGCAAATGTTTTCAAGAATTTTGCATAGACGAATCAGATGAACTGTACCTCACGATCCATGAGCATGTCCATTAGTCGATGAAATTTAATCAACAATATAGCTTCTTATAATGAAATTTAATCAACAATATTAGACGATCCATGAATGTGCTATCACCATCCGTTGCTTTTTGAAATTCAGGGGAAGTCAGATGAAATTCAAGGGTGCTTTTCAAGCTAGATGATTTAACAAATTCACAAATTTAACCAAAATCCACAGCTACAAGCACAACAGACATCGGCGATGAAGGGGATAAAAATTTCAATTAGGTATAGCGTAGGAAAAGAGAAGGGGGAGGAGAGAGAAAAGGGAGGAGAGAGAAAGGAGGTAAAAGGGTTTTATTTATGTTTTCAATATGAACCGTTAGATCAAATTGTAATCCAACGGTGATGAGAGAGGTAGGTAAAGGTAGGCAAATAGAGAGTAGGCACAATAACCTATCCCATACAACTGATATAAAACTTTATAACATGTTAAGTTGTTGGGAATAAATATCATATATTAAAAATTAGGGATAGGTTATTGTGCCTACTCCCATTTTACCTACCTTTGTCTATCCCTTTCGTTATCGTTTGATTACCATCTAATCCAACAGTCCATATTAGTGATATAAAATAAACATTTTTTCCCTTGCTTTCTCTTCATTTTCTCTGATACCCTTTCTCTCTCCTTCCCTTTCTCTCTTCCTCCCTCTGCCGTATACCTATTTTATTTCCCTTTATCGTTAATTTCTACCAAGGTGAACGCGCGCGGAAGCATTTGAAATCAATTACCACAGCAATTGAAATCATCGTCCTTTCTAAAACTAAATGGAAATAATGCTTGCAGTGAGAAGGATGCACAAATGTGTATATATCATGTTTCCTGGAAAAAACAACTTCAGGTTTTGTTGTGAACTTGATGAGGATTGTGCACAAGAGCTGGTTGGTTAGCCTTGTAGAACCTTGACCTCAGTTTTAATGTATAAATTACCCATTAAATAAAGGTTTTCCATTTCATTAATTCCCCCACAATTTTTTCCCTTTAGAAACATCTTTCTAATATTATAATTTTGCCTAACTAAAATTCCTCTGAGCTATGTGTGATTATGGTCCTTGTTTGTGAGATGATATTTGGCATTTTTTTGAACAATATTGACCTTTTATATTAGATTTCATTGGTGAACTCTTTACATTTGTTGTGATTTTTCAATCCATTGACACTGGTAGTTTGATAGAAACTGATTCAGAAGGAGAAAATTTATATTACAATAATAAAAATAGAGTCCAAAAGATCTCTATAAGCTTTTGCAATCGAAAGTTATGCAGCCTTCTATAATTATACACTTCATGCTAGTTTTCATATTGATGTGGTAATTGATTTCAAATGCTTCCGCGCGTATTCACGTGAGCAGAGATTAACAATAAAGGGAAAGAAAAAAATAGGTATAGGGCAGAGGGAGCAAGAGAGAAAGGGTTTGGGAGAAAGAAAGAGAAAAAAAGGTTTATTTTATATCACTAATATCGACCGTTGGATTAGAATTTAGACGGTAACGTAACAAAAGGGATAGGCAAAGATAGGTAAAATGGGAGTAGGCACAATAACATATCCCTAAAAATTATTATCATAAAATTTATTTATATTTGCGGAAAACCCATTTGACTCTTTTTTTCTTTAAAATATCATAAAAACAATGACATAAGGATAAATAAGAACACAATTGTACAATTTATTTGATTCACTCAAATCCGGATTAAGAAATCTAATTTCTTTATGAGCAAATTTAGAGTACGTACAAATATAACAACACTGAAGATTTTTTTAAAACCCAAATATCCCATACATACACACTCTTTCAGTGTTTTCCACCACCCTCTTGTTTAGAAAATTAATACAATATTAATTAATAGAAAAATATAATATTTCGCAATTAATATAACAATTATGACATATCAATTGTTAAAGAATATAATATAAATCATTAAAAAGGCCCTTACCTACTACTTAATATTTTGGATTGAAGTGGTTTTTTAACTTGGTATCAAAGCTTAAGTGACTACGAGGTCACGAGTTCGATCCTCACCACCCCCACTTTCAGGTGAAATTACGAAAAACACAAGGCAAATCAAAAAAAAGGGGCTTGTGCAGTACAAGGCAGACCAATAATGGGCTTGTACCATATTCCACACTTCAAGCCCAAAGGGCTCTTGCGTGAGGAGGCGTGTTGGAGAATATAATATAAATAATTAAAAAGGTCCTTATCTACTACTTAAAGTTTTGGGTGAAATGATTCTTAAAAAAAAAATGCACCATAATTGCTCAGTTATAAATGAGGTAAGGCTATCATATGAATAAGGGACCCAAACAACAATTAACTTACATGAAAAGATTTTAAAGAATACTGACTTCAAATTTCGAATTACTTAATTTTTTAAAAATCTTGTAAGTAACTAAAATGTTGCGTCGTATAGTGTAATATCGCTGGCTCAATAAAGAGTGTTTACATATGTCATGCCAGGATAACTATTAACGCATATAGATAAAAATATCGACTTTGTGATTCAACGTATGTTTGCGGTTTTGCGGACTTTGACCATTGTGTCAGTGTTCATCATATAATTTATCAAAATGTCACACGTACAGTAAAAATTACCAAACTGTCAGATAAAGATCTATTTGATTTTGCTTAGTGGTTGGAATCAGAGACTCTTTAATGACAGGAAAATTGATTATAGATGTGTATTATGCTGCACTGGGCATATGTGACACTTACATGCAAATAAAGATAGGTAGCAATTTTGATTCATATTCGCTATGACACGTCACCTGGGGCTTTGACATGCATTCGAGTTGACATTTTATTTTATTATTTTCACTATATTCTCTATTAATTAATTCCAAATGTGGAGATGACACATCAGCAGACATAACTTTGTGATTCAACGTATGATAATTTTTTATACGCGTGGTATTTTTAAATTATATGATGAACAGTGACGTCATCATTTTCCCTGAACTGTTACATGCCAATATTTAAGATGGAAAACAAGAAAGATTATAGGCTCTCCTTGATTATTGTTTTTAAAAATAATTTTTTTGTTTTTAGAAGAAAAAATTAAAAAAACTCATTTGGTAAGATTTGTTTTGTAAAAAATATATTAAAAATTATAACTATTTTTTTGTTTTTAGAATCAACTTTAGAGAACATGTCTGAGTTATTTTTGTTTTCTGTTTTGGTTTTTTACTTTCAAAACAAAAAAAAAACCCAGAAAACAACTATTTCCATAATTATTCTACAAAACTGTTTTAAGAACAAAAAAATCAAAACACAATCAAATAGGTCCCTAGATTCTTTAAATTTTAAATTTGTATGAAAAAGTCTTAATATACTCAATGGAGAACCTGGTTGGTAGTTAATATGTAATTCCTCCTGTAAATCCTCACAAAGATTAGAAGATCTGACCCTGGTGGGATACCATTAGGGATGTGCAAAATAATAAAAACACTGAATCAAACCATGAACCGAAGCGCCCCTTAAAATAACTGGTTTTTTAAAACCAGTTTATGAATCGAACCAGTTTTTAAAGAATTATTTCATGAACTTAACCGGTTTTAGAACCGGTTTAAGAACCAAATCATTTCCGAACCGAACCACTTTCAAAATGAACCATTTAAATCAATTCGGTTCGGTTTTTCAAAAAATCCGGTTCGATTCTACCCATGCACCTTCCTAGATACCGTGATATCAGTGTCTAAACCTACCTACACTTTTATTATATGAGAGGGAGGGGGGATTGGATCATAGTTGGGCTAACTAAGGGTTAATCAGAACAATAATAAATAGATAAATTGCGGTTTAATTAATCATGTTTAGTGCTGCAGAAGTCAAGAAATGCGTAATCTTGTCAAATATAGAATTAGCATAATATAGTGGACATACCTATATATGAAGCCAATGAATATCATAGAATACGATAATAGGGGAGCCACAAGGCATATCGGCTGGATTGAGTATCCGAATCGGAATCATCCACGCTCTGTTGTGTTGTGCTTTCATTTGATTTGATGATCTGCTTTGCACTTTCACCCTCTAATTATTCCGAAACCAAACTTAGCGATCCTCATCAATCTGTAGACTAAATAAGACATCTTAATGATTTCAACTTTATTGCTCTTTTGTTTTTTTAATTGCATGCATCATTTATGGGAGACAATCATATTCCGAGTTGGTCCAAGAGTAAGACTTTAAATTTCTTCCAAAGGGATATTGAGGAGAATTAAACCATATTCTCATCCCTATCTACACAGTTCTCCCAACTGAATTACCATAATTTTTTGATAATTTTATTGCTGTGGATATAAACAAATAGAATGTGCTTTTCTGATCTTGCAAATTAATGCCCTTCTTGCTTTTTCACAAAAGTGGTAAAAAAATTCTAACTAAAACTAATTAACGGTAACCAAAAAGGGATAGTCAGGGTGCGGTGCTTATGCAACCTCGATTATATAATTTTCGTGCTCTTATAATTAAATAAAAATTCGTTCCATAAATGATTTAAAATAGACTAAACGTATAAAAATTCATTGTGATATTAAAAAAAAAAAAAAAACTAATTATCAGTTAGTGTTCACGTGCTAGCTATTCTCAATCTCAACCCTTATCCAAAACTGAAAAAAATATGTAGCAGTAGTGGCTACCGCATAGTTGCGAAAGATGAGAACATACCTTGGCCCTTGCCAATGCTTAACATTAATTCGTACAAAAAATGATTCCGACGCACAATGTTATGATGTGATTGTGATCTTTCCATTTTACTGGATTTAAAAAGTGCCGGTCCCACCCCATGTTCTGCCTCATATCTGTATCTCCAATGTCATACTTACTCGTATTTGTCTATTATTTATGTAGTAGAAATATTATTCTCCTTTTACATAAGATATCATCTCTCATTTTTTCTCACTCCAATTTTCATATCCTATCTTTTTCTTTTTTCTTTTTTTTGTAATAATGGGACCCGACATAAGATAACTATCTTATATTAAATGAGATTAATAAAACACATTTATGTGAAACATATAAATTTTGTTGATTTAGTTTATGTGAAATAATACTCTTATTTTATATGAGATGGTTATCTCATTTTTTCTCAATTCAAAAATCGCACCCTCTTTTTTTCTTTTTCTTTTTTATTTTTTAATGGTGGACCCCACTTGAATTCTCTCTGTAACATGAGAGTAATATTTCCTCTAGTTTATTGTTATTTATGTTATCGGCATTATTTTTTCTTCTATTTCTTCACGGATTTGTCTGATCAGTCGTCGGATTGTAAAAACGATAAGATTCTATTAAATTTTTAACAAAATTCTATTCCTATGATTTAAATTCAAAATCACTGTTAAACTATAATAATTTTTTATCAGTTAATGCACATATTTTGTTATGAATATTAATTATATGATTACATTAAGTCCACCTTAAATAATTATATGAATAAAAATATCCTTCCATTTTATAATTAGGTTTCATTTTCAAGAGTTGCAGTTATATAAATATTCATATGTGAATGTTGATAATAAATATTTAAAAGTTTATTTTATTTTTATCTTTTACAAATGGCATTGAGATTTGAATTTATTATTTTATATAAATTATGCAAGTCCCTTATCACTTATTCACTTTTAAAGGCTTAAAAAATATGTAAAAATTTATTATAATAACGACACATGTAAGAAGTCGATTTTAATGTGTTTAACTGAGTGTTTTAATTTTAACAACAACAACATTTTAAATAAAACAAAAACCAGAAACAACAAAAACAGCAGCTAAAACTAGGAAAATAAAGACACAAAACAGAACAAAAACTACAAAAGTTGCCTGGATCCAACAAATCTGCAAAAGAAAAGTGCGTTCCAGGTGAGGGGATATATAAATCCAAAAGAATCATGTAAAACATGCTTTGCTATCCAATCTGCACAGCAGTTGCAGGATCTAGAGATATGCTTCAAAGAAACAGACCACTTCCTAAACAAAGCTATGAATCGGCCACCAATGGTAACGGACTTTACCAACCTTTGAAAGCCAATGGCTTGAAGCGAATCAGATTCAAGAACAACTTCCCTCCATCCAGAGTTCCAAACAAAATTCAAACCATATAGAATTGCCCATAATTCAGCATGCAGGGGTCAATTTGACCAATAAAAACAGAAAAACCACCAACCCATTTTCCCAGTCTCTTAATAAACCACCACAAGCAGCTCTGCAGAGGTAGCCGCACCTCAACATTTATTCAAACATTATTTATTAAATATAAAAGAAATAATATTTCTAAATTATCTTTATTTTTATAATTATTTTTCTCTTGAATCATCATTTTTTATTTCTCCAATGCCATAAAAAGTTAAGGCAGTAAAAAAATGAATTCCAGACATCATCGGAAACTTGTAATTCAGCAAAAGGAAGCAGGTTATGCAAAAATAAGGTAAAAACCCAAAAGAGAGACCATATATTTTTAACAATTTTACTTTTCCACCTTCAAAACACATTTTACTCATTGATATAGTAAACATTTATAATGTGTATAAAATAGTGTTTTAATTTTTTTATTTATCATATTTTAATTATTTAAAAAGTGATACGAATGATCTAATGATAAAAATGTTGAAAACAATGTCATTTCCAACAAAAGTACCGAAGAAAAAAATAAAAGAAAAGTGCGTTCCATTATATATTAGGAGTCAGGAGAGGAAGCGTGCGCATGGTATTATTCCATGTAGCTCGATAATCACTATGCGGCCTCCATATTCACATGAAAAAACCCATAATTTGGTTCAGTAACAATTTCAAGCATTATCACATGTAAGAAGAAATTAATTAATAAATTGTGGTTTACTAAAAAAAATTGATAATTATTTATTAGAGAGAAAAGAAGATAATATATAAATCATATTTTTATAATTACATTTCTAACATTTTTCATTTTGATAAAGGAGTATGAATTTCAGTTATATCGAAAATAATCTCAGCAAAAGGACTAGAATAGTATTAATAAAGTAAAAATTAAAGAGAGTCTATATTTTTAACTTTTCTTTTCCTTCAAAACACATTTTACTCATTGTAGAGTAAACATTTATATTGTATAAAATATGGAAATATAGTTTTTTCATGATATAATTTTTATCTCATGTACATACAAAAAGTAAATGGGATCGAAAAGAGAAAAAAAAAAAAAAAAAGTATACGATCATAAATAAACATTTCTAACATGTCCATGAGATGACTTGTTTTTTTTTGGGTATAATCGGAAGGTATTCCTAGTTTGAACACCTTACTCAAGTAAACCCTTGGGAGCTCGGTTGTCATATGAGCTACCATTAGGGGTTTGAGATGGCTTGTTTTTATACACTAAAACTCGTCATATTAAGGGAAATTTCTATTGCAAAGCGGATTTACACACTCGAGTACATTTTTTTATCAAAAGAAAAAAGTATTCTTCCACTTTGATTCACATCTAAATTTCCTTTTTTTTTTTTAACTCTTTTTGGATAAATATATAGGGTAAAGTGTATGTCATTTTAAAGGATGTAAAATTGTGTCATTTTAAGATAGAGAAAGAGATAGATAAAGAAGGAGAGAGAGTTGACCAAAAAAATTAAAGGTATAGGTTCCACCTCTCTGTGAAAGCAAAAGGATATAAATTGTGTTATTTAAAAGGATAAACATTTTTCCCAAATATATAATGCTACAGCCGAACCATAAGTAACCATAAAAGTGCTCCATAGTAAGACTAGCTAATAAGAAGGAGGGGATAAAAGCTGAAAAAAAAAATATAAATAAATAAAAAACAAACCGGAGCATTTCATAAGAATGTATTTTGATACCCATTCTTAACATCTCCACTACTTTCTTTCATGAGATGCTGAAAATTTTCCACCATAGTATCAGGAACGGACACAAGCACTCTCACAGCATTAGCATCACCGATTACTGGTAAAAACAAGCAGTAAATATCACTTGTTAAAGGACCCATATGCAAAGGTTTCCCCTCTCCAAAATCAACCTCTTCCAACCCCAATTTTGACCACTGAGATATAACAAAGCTAGTTGAAAGATCCGTTTTTACCATCTTGTCCTCCAACAAATCAACCATTGACCTCACGTGCTCATTATCATTCACCCTTGCCTTCGCTTCCTGCACCACCTTCACACCATGGTGCAGGTTACCCTCCAATAAGTCCTTTACAGTACTTTCGGCGCACCCTAGTATGAACCCGTTTCCATAATAACCTTCTGGTAGGTTCACTTTTGTTCGAATGTTGACTGAGAAAAGGAGCTTCAGAACGAGTGTGGGGGGTAACGATATGTTCAGTGAACGAATCCATGAGCGCCACGTGTGCACCGCCACAGCTTCGAAGGTGGTGCACTTCAGTGACGGCACGCACTGCTTCTTCAAGTTGAGGACATGGGAGGGTCCGAAGGTGAACGATGTGGGCACCAACGGCTGTGATTGTACCAACTTGAGGAGGTCAACTTGAGGGGTTGGGTCTGTTCCGGTGTATCCCGGATGACGATACTTTACCTGAGGTGGGTCTCTTGGCTTCAGCACGTGTCGCCAATGGAAGGGTAAGATGGTCAATTCCGCTTTCGGTGCGGTGGTCAGTTGTGCCCAAGCGTGTAAAAACTGAGACGTGCCGATGCCATCGCATAGGCAGTGGTTAATCGCGGTGCACAGGATCATTCCCCCGCAACGGAGACTCGTTATCTGATAATTAGCATAAGTCATATTGGTCAATCCACACGAATATTTTACTACATAAGGAAATAGAATAATTTTATGTTCTCTTAACTAATTTACTAATACAACACGTTTGTAATATATTGTTTTATTAAAGACGAATAAGATTATTAAAAAGTAATTTAGGAGAAAATAACATTACCCAAAGGAATAATACTGAAAAATATATGTTCTCTGGTTTTTTTTTATTATGATCATCATACATTGTCAGGAGGTATACACATTTTTTTGGCTTATCCTCTGCTTGAGGCAGGGTTTGATTCCTGTACCAAACAATTTCTTGAGAGCTCAGCTGCCAACTGAGCTATCTTGGGGTTGATTAGATTATATATTAGTTGCAGAATAATTTGGTTAATTAGTATTTCTTAATTGCATAATTAAAACTTCAGAACCCTAAACAATTCATTTAATATGAGACTCTTTTATTAGCTAGAATTAATTTGAGTACTAAATCGAATGACCATAACATAATTGTTAAGCTTATTTCATAAATGAACCATATAATTAATTCTAAGGAAATTATTAGGAAAAGGAATCTAACCTGGACTATGAGAGGAGGAACATCTAAGAAACTCTGAGCTTCCACCTTATACAAGAACTTCCTCCATGACTTGTTTGGAATCATAGAAGATTCAAGTAATTCTTCAGAAGTGATGGCCATGAAAGCTTCAACAAACACAGCACCTTCTCCATTGCAATCAACCTCGAGCTTGTGATCATCCATGGAAGTGGTCCTCAACCTCCCCGCTAAGGGGTAGTAATCCACTAGAACTCTGGACAGAGAAGACTTCAAGATACCTAAGCTCAAGGATTTCTTGAAGAGGTACAAATATTTAATGGAGAACCTAAGGAACTTTTGGTCATCGAGATTAGAGAGATAGAGAGAATGCTTTGGCGTTGGAGCACTTGGTTGAATAATGGTCACGGGTTGGCAAGGATAGATACAATCAGGGAGTTCCACATGATTTAACATATTTTCCTATGTATACTTTGCAGCTCTTTAATTCATGCAGTTTTTGATGAAAATGATGATGATCGATATGCCAACAGATGAAAAAAGAGTTAAAAGAAACAGAGAAAGAAGAGAAGGGAATTAATTAAGGAGGAGCTGATTGAACGAAAAGGTGAATGAAAGAGGGAACTGCTGAGACCTTTATTAACCTGTCGACAAGAGAAGTAGGTTTTTTTTTTTTTTTTTTTAATAGGTGTGAGAAATCTTAAACGACTCTACTACAATTTCGATTATCGAGTAGTAATCGAATCTATTAATAACACGATTAAATCTACAACTGCCACGGTGTTAAACTCGCGGCTAGTGGCAGCTTGTATAGTTTTGCCACGTGGTAGAATTACAGAGGCCATCGAACTTGTTGCCACTGGCACCGACTTTCTAGACTCGTGTAATAAATTTTTGGTGCTATCGTTGTACCTAGATTCAGTATATCCCACCAATAAGAACATTACATATTAGAGGAGGGAGAAAGAATTTGACAGAGAAAAATAAAATTGACTGACATATAATGTTTTCATTAGTGAGATGTACTGAATCTTTGGTGAAACAATAGCACCAAAAAATTATTCCATATAGTAACGAGTAACGACATGTGGCACAAAATTTTAGTAGTTATAATTTATCGAAAAACTTCGTAATAACATAACTTTTTTGCTCGAGTGTTCAAATACGTATTTTTTTTATTCCATGTAAATCTTTTAGATCTATGTGCTGGCAAATTTTCAGAGGATTATTTCTTAGTGTCAGAAGATAAAATTTAAATAACATTATTTACAAAGATAAAATATGTCAAACAGAGCAAAAAGAAATATTTTTGGGGGAGAAAATTTGACGAAATTTCCCTTTGGAAATTTGTTAGCGTGTAACTCTTGAAAAGTTACGTGAAATAAATAAAAAATACCTGATTCAAATACTCAAATCAAAAGTTACTACCTTCCAAAATTTCATGGTTAAACATCTCAAATTGTGTGCCACATTAAACTCACTGCTACTCCTAACGAGTTTCAAACCGTCTGACAATAGTCTAACTAGTTTGACCACCAAACTTGTTATTAGGTTTCATGTCACGTGGTATATCAAACCTGCTACAAATGTTAGCAGGTTTGATGTCATGGCAGTTTGACAATATTTTTCAATCCCATGATATTCAAGTAGATTTTTTGGAAACTGTGGCGCCAAGTGACAATATGATCAATGTCCCATAACTCTCGGTAGAGTAAGGGGTCATTCTAAAATTGACATTTTGGATAATTGTTAAAGTACGACCGAGGGAGTCTAAGATAGAAAATATTTTCAGTGCTCTCATTTTACCGAATATTCAATATATCTTTTATCAAAGTAATATTTTTATACTATTATTGTCTTTATATTTATTTTCACTCATATTTTGTATTTTTTAATTTTTGGGCAAGGAATATATATTTCTCGAGTACAGAAAAATGAGCTCCCTAAGATTAGGGCAGCCTCATCATAAGTTATATGTGCTCTTTCTCTACCCTATCACTTCTTTCGTTTAAGACAAATTATAGTTGCTTTAATTTGCTAGGAAATTAAAAAGTACCAAGACAAAAATGCAGGTTCTGCTGATTAAATTAATAATTGAGGCACAAAGAATTTCATTTGTGCTTAATATTTGACAAAAAAAACTGTTTTCCACCTGTTAGATGGAAGAGAAGTTGGACACGTAAAAATTTAATTCCCACGGAGAAATTAGTGATATGCGTATGTGATTGTTAAGGGTCATTTTGGAACTTCAACATACATGTGATTGTATCAGATGTCTACGTAGACTGAGCTGAACTTAGTGGGTAATTTCTCGAGACTTAAAACAAAAATTCAAAATTCCTATTATTCAATCCACGTGTAGATTTCCATTATGCTGGTTAAAATTAGGTCGCTCGACCATGGAAAAAATTTCAGTGCTCCTAGGACAGGTCAATAAAAATGTGGCAATGTCTGTGATGCCCTGATGGCTGTACAGAAAAAAGAGGGGAAATTTTTTTAATCCAACGGAGTATTTGGTATGAGAGAAAAAGAAATTGATCGGGAAAAAAGTGGAAAAATAATTTCTGGGTAAGTTAAAAAAAAAAATTGGTAGGTTAAAATATTTTCAAAAAAAATGGATGAATTTAACTTATGTCATGTTTGAATAATTATAAAATTTTGATGGGAAAGTGTATCAAAATTATCAAATAATCTCCAAAATCAGTGTGCAATATATAAATGTGTACAATATATAATTCGTTATCACTTTTACCTTTGAAATGCATTTATATAATAATTTTCCACCCAAAATTCATATATTTCTTGAATCACCAATGAAACTACGTTATGGTATAGAAATGTTTAAACTTTTACGTCAAAAATTAAATATTTAAAATAAAATTTCAGCAGTTCTATGTCATATATAAAAAGTGCACCAAACAAGTGGATGGACATGATGGTTCAGCATCTCGTCCTTTAAGAAAGGTTGAGGTTCTAACCCCAACTCTTGTGAATGGAAAACTTATTACTTTGTGCGCTGATCCGGGGCGAGAGATTAGTCTCATGGCTGTGGGGATATCCGGATGTAATAAAAAAAAAAGTGCACCTAAGGACTTCTGGGAAGACACCCTCTACATGTACAAAGCTTAATCACATGCTGGCTGCTGCACCGACAATAGTCCCAGTTCATAGTTGCAGACGGTAAACACAGTGTACGTTCTTTCAAGATTTAAACACATATAAGCTATGGCTACCAATCTACCATGGCTTTTTCAAGATTTATCCTGGCCCAAAATAAATTGTACGTTCTTACTTAATTTATTATAGTCGCAGAGGATGCATTTAAATTCTCAAAAAAAAAAAAAAAAAAAAGTAAAGAGGTGCATTAGCAAATGTAATCAGATATGGACCACACTTGAAGGAGACAGCTACCACACCTGAAGGAGAAAGGACCAAGAGTCTTGCTTCTTTGCTTGGTGGTTTGGCCAATGGGGCGGGGACTACCATCAATTGTTGTGTCGCCGCAGTGGCTGTTGGAATTTTTATATATATATATATATAAATAAATTATGTAGACAATCTATTGGTTATAAATAAGAAGTTTGGTAGTGAAAGGGTGTGTATTTTCATCGACGAACGGATGTGTCGTTTCATCCGAACGGATGTGTCATTTCATCCGAACGGACATGTTGTTTCGTCCTTGAATGGGTGCCTTTTCGTGTCCAACGGATGTGTTGTTTCGTCGATGGAAAGGTGCCTTTTCAAACGTTACCGGTCAGTGTCTATAAAAAGACACTGACACCTTCAGAAAATGGTACCACAATTTTCCTGCACTTAAACTCTGCCAGAATTTTTCTCCTTCCGGTTTGCATATTCCTGTTCATACTCCGGTGTAATTTCCTATGGCATATTGTTGTGGTGCCACCATTCTTCAGACGGAATCCGTTCTATCCTGGGAGACAAGTGTCCATCAACCTTGGGCATCAGTGAGGGGGCAAATTGTCTTAAGGAGACACGTTCTGTGGGCTCGGATTCAATCCTCTCCTGCATACATTCTTCTGACTAATTCTTTATTCGGATTACAAGTAAGTCTGTTCTTATTTTTATTATTACACAGTGATAACTCTGATCATCTACCCATTCTGTCAAATACATGGGTTCAAGGCAATAGTGATTTGATATCACCCTCTGTCTTCAATAACAGTGGCATCTACTCTCCTCATTTTTTTGGAAATACAAATTCTCTATGTTCTTGTTGCAAATATTGCAATCAATTACACGGAAGGAGGAAATAATTAAAAAAAACAAAACAAAACAAAAATTTACTCTGTTCATTCTAGTCATTTTCACTTCGTCTCATACAATTATTATTTAAGGTACAAGCTCAAACTACCGTCAAAAGAATCTAAGGCCCAAAATAATATAAAACCTCTGCTGGTGGGATTCTATGTGGATCAGAAAACGCGTGAGATCGTGGTTTTTTGGGATGGACTAGGCATCACTGCTAACTATAAGGAATCATGCGCTTAGAACATTAATTAAACTGAATATCAGGCGGATAATGGCTACTATTCAGCTGAAGATTAATTCCATCTTTCAAGAATATGCTTCTTCTTGATTTAAATCAAGTATATCCGCAAATAAATCAATCACCTTGACATTTTCAGTATTGATTAATCTCACCCTGATTGCCATGATTATACGCGATTCCTACTATAAATTAATACCAAACAGAGACACATGAACAGTTGCGGTACATGCCCCCAAATAAAAGGCAAAAAAACTTTGCCAGAACAACAAATCCAATCCTTCATTACTTTTACTTCAAAGATGTATGACCGAGACTTTATTGCAGACAAAAAAACGGTGAACGCCATTTTATAAGATCTAGGTTGGCTGGCTTTACTCCACTTTTCAATATTAATCTTTAGTAGGCAATAAGACATTTTGGCACCTTACTTTTTCCTAGTCTTACGACTTTCGGCTTTCTCTCACTTTTTCCTTTTTGAATTGTGGTTCGAAAGTTGACACACAAGGCCAAGGGAACCGAATTCCCGTCAAACCCAGCTCAGGTTCAATGGCATATATCTTCCAAAGAATAACTATAATTTAATCCATCACTGAGGCGGCTCACCACATCGTAAGACCACTGAGATTTAATAAAGTCTTTAATCATCCTAGTCTTGAGTGACTAACCATTCATCTTTAGGACAAACCAAATTACAAAACTTTACTATCACTGCCTTCCTCATAATTTATGTCTAATACATTTTCATTTTCATTAAAAATGACTAATTTTAAGAACTCCTATCACCTTTCCACTTAGCCAATCATTATCTAGTGATAATCATCTTCTATTTTAGCGGTCAAGGGCCTGCCATCTTTTCACCTGATATGCTGCCAGACCCCAAATTTAATTACAAATCATTTGACTAAAAACAGTACATGTAATTTTCCTCGAATGATTCAGCAATACATGAACATAAATGAGTTGGAAAAGCAAGTATCTCTAGAATTTGGACTTGCGGAAATTGGAATTACAACCGAGCAACGTATGAGTTTGCTTGGGTTACATATCTAACCCATCGATATGGATTGTGTGTTTTTGACGTCTTTGCTATTTGCAAGTACTTCACCTGCACCAACAAATGCCATCTTAGAACTATTTATGATGAGAGAGTACAAATAAACTAGAAAGAAAAACAAAATTTGCAGTAATAAAGAGGGAAGTTGAATCTAATCCTCGAATCATGAAGGGATAATACAGTTTCACTTTTAGCATCCAGTAACTCAGCTTCAATAAAACCAACCAAGACAGATAACATTTAGGGTATGGATATGTTTACAAACTTTTTTTGAGATTTTTTACAAATTATACTATGTTCTCCCGGGAGAACATAGTGTAATTTGTAAAGTTTGTAAATAAAAAAGTTTGTAAATATAACCTGCCCCTAACATTTAATTTCTAGATTAACAGTATAACTATGGCAATATATCATCAGAAAGATCGGGCACAATTTTCAACTAACACCTATAAAAGTCCAATACAGTCTACCTAGCTTTATTTAATAAATGTAAAAGAAAATGTAACTTCAAAAAAATCCTTAGCATTTTACCTGAAGCCTTGAAGCATTGTACATAGGTATAGTGAAAGTCATGCTAAGAGGCCCTGCTTCTTTCATGATATTTCCTGTGTTCATTACAAACACGTTAATTCATTACAAAGAAGAATATCTTTTGACATTCAACCAAAACAGAACTATCAGCACTTTACCATGTAACTCCTGTGAAAATGTCAGCTTTGCTCGTAAAGTATGTTCAGATCCACCAACAACCTGTAAGAGGTGGACCAGCCTAGCTATTAGTACTACCCATACAAGCCTCAAATAATTAACTGAAGAATCCTTTATGAACATCAAATAAATCAGTGTTTTAAAACATATTCATTACTAATGGAAAATCAAAAGATAAATATTACCTTTTTTAGGCCCCATTCCAATCTTTTATTTGCTTCCTTAAAATCAGTTGTGTGTCCAACTGCTCCTGGTTCCAACTCAAAATTAACACTGAAAAATTGAAAATAAATTTACATAGAGGGTGTAAGAGCAGGTAATCAGGATGGTATTTTAACCATGCTAATGAATGGGCTTTTTAGCCTCCGCCACCCCCATTTGCATCAAGAACAAATCAGCCTCTAGAATATACACATGCATAGTTCCCCTCCTTATCTCCTTGTCCCTCTTTTACACCGCCAGTCACCAGTGAGGCTGTGCTCTTACTACCAAAATGGCTCAGTGCCAGTGCTAGTAAGCTCTCTCCCGTTTTTTTTGTTTTTTGTTTTTTTTTCATTTTGCATGTTGAATGTTTCGAGTTCTGATTTATGATAGGAGACATTCAGCATTAGGCATTGAATTTTTATCTTGAATGCTGAGGTGTGGGAATACTGAGAGCTGGAAAAGGTATGGCTTACTAGAACTGGAAAAGGCAAGGTATTAGAAGTCAATATGGAGAAAGTGGCTACTGTTTGTGTTTATATGCCATACTTGATTCCTAGTCCTCATATTTTTTCTTGATCATAATCTCTCCTGCATTCCACCAATGACAAGAAAATATCATAAGCAACCAAGCATGACAGAAAAGGAAACCAGTCAGCTGGTGATTTTCTGGTTTTGTGGTGAATTAGTGAGGTCTATCTTTTGTGATTAATGTAGTCCAGGTTGCAAAAATGGAACAGACATCAGTTGCTTACTAATGGGCTCATAGAACCTTTTGGAGAGGTATATTAGAGGAGAAACAAGGCTAAGGCCCAAGGCAAAGGAAGCAGTGACCACACAGAGGAGATATGGAGTTGGATGAAGAGTTAGTTAAGAAGAATGCCACATGGCAAGCTGTGAATGGAGAGGGTAATGTAGGAGGACTGGAGAATAAAGAGGGAATGGGGAGCATTGTGGGGAGGGAATTCTGTCATTAGTGGTGTGGTGGCTTTTGAGACGTGGTGTCTCATTAGCAGGGAATGGTGTGGGTAGTCTGAAATTGTTATGTTCTTGCTAGTTTGTCTTTTTCCATTAGTGTCTCTTCCTTTCAGTGTAACCGAAACATTATCCATGAATGAAAAATACTTGTCTTCATCTTTATACTCTTCTCTGTTTGAATTAATGTGACTGTTCAGTGTAAGTTGGTAATAGGTGCCATTACTTACTTACTCAGAGGTTGCACTAATTTTGCTAACATATTCGTTTAACAAAATAATAATTAGAATAAAAAATTATGAGTAATGCCATTTCTAAATACTTTAATTTTTAAAAAATATGATGAATTTATCTTTCTATTTTGTGTTTTCAATTTTTTTTATTTTTTTGCAGGCGGGTTGAAAGTTATCTCATTTAACCCACCTAATATATGGGTCCCAGTTACTTAAATCCTAGCCCATTATTGATAGCTATACACTAAGTTTTTCCTATTAACTCATTATAATGATCAGGAAGAAAATTCAAATACCGAGCTGTAAATGTTGGCAGTGGCATCTGTAAGACAACGGAGTTAGCATTGATGCTTGAGTTGAATTCAGCTCGCACTTTAATGGTCACTTCAGCCTATGAAAAAATAGCAGGTTGTCAGAATATGCTAAACAACAAGAAGATTTAGAAAATTAGAGGGAGGTCAAAACCACCTTGAGGGATCCTGTTTCTTCAATCAATGCATTAATACGAAAGGGCGGTTTAAATGGTTGAGTCATACGATAATTCATGACAGGAAATTCACCATCCGGTGGTACCTATCAAACAATGGCATAGTAATTAGTCAAAGGACTCAAAATTATAACATGCTTTTGTATTACTAATATATGTAAGCTTATGTACTATGCACTTACCAATGACAAAGTTCGGTCAACATCAAAACTATCAAGGTGAACAGACTCATGGAAGTTACAATCATCTAAAATCACAGCACCTGAACCTCTATAATCTGTTAAAGATGATAGAAAGAGATCAGGAAAGAATGAGAGGACAGCAAAAATTGATAGGGATATGAAAAACCAACTAATCAACAACACATGTCTCTTCAAGAAAATTATCCATTCATCAGTGTGTCAACCAACTAAGCCTGACTAAAAACATCCCCTTATTGACACTAGACAACATAGAATGTTTTCAATATGTCAAGACTTTAAATATTCAATAGAATAAGAAAATAACAACAAAGGAGTACCCTATGTAGTACTTGATAGTCAATAATATATGTCAGACAACAATCAACAACCAGAAAAAGCACATGGTAAGGAAACCATACATATCTTTTTTAGCATTTCAAGTTTCAATTTTCAAGGGGAACAAAATATAACATAGATTGACCTACCACTTGTTCCAATACTCAGGTCCTCATTAAGAGCAAGTCGAATCTCTGGGTTACCAGTAAGATAACTCTTCATTTGAATGGTGCCATCTATCTCGCTCGTAAGTATAAATCCCTGTTTCCAAAATAAATTCATATCAAAATATTTCAGAATTTTGCAGCAGTATATGTATGAAAAAGGAAGAAAGATACTGTAGCAGATAACATGGAAAAACCAAGTAGACTTAAATACTCACACTAGAGTTGAATGTAACACTTATTTTCTCAATTACATCAACGAAGATCTCCTCCCTCTTCCTACCACCAGGTTCATTAGCAACAACAGATTTTGTAATAGCTGTGCCTGGCATTCGTTTGGTCCCTTGCTGCAAATATAAGAGTTTAACAAGTCAATAAAACCAAGCATAACAACCAACAATATGCCTGCAGCAAGTAACTGACTGTCTGACTCTACAAATAATTACCATGAAAATGGAAGCAGGACCAAGGGGAGGCATCCGTGCAGCATCAATCATAATTGGTTCATTGAAAACATATGACTTCAAAAGCTCCGTGGAGGTTGTTTGCGCATAACCAAAATCCTGGAACAAATTGATTTAAGTGTAACTAGATATATCAAACACAAAATGCTGCAGTCAGGGACAGAAAAAAAAAATGAACAAGCTTTAAAATGGTATGAAAAGAAATAAGCATAATTCAATTTTTTACAGTGATCAATTGATATGTTAATTGTTAAACAAGTAACAAATTCAGTTTCAGTTTTCACTTTAAAGAAAATGAATAACCCATATACCAAAGTTAGATTAAAAAAAATGAAGCATTTGTACAAATTACAAAGTTTCTCAGCCTCTCCAAATGTGACTAATAGGAAAAGATTACAAGAAAATTATACAAAAGTGCACTCTCTTATCAATCTGTCACACCCTACATGGTGAGTTGAAAATTGAAACTTGTTGATGAGAGACTTGGCATAGCAAAGAAAAACTAAAAGTTAAATTATCAATGGTCCTGTGTTAGATTAACTGAGGTAAGCATGATTTCTTTCCCAACATGCCTACATGGTTATTTTCCACAAGCAAACCATTCAAAAATCAGTTCAGCCAAGGAAGAATAGCAAATACTTACAATCACTTCATCCAGCAATTCATACACGAGCACAAAGTTCTTTCGAAATGAATCTTCATTAAGAACACCAAGGTAATCTTTGATGACACGTGCAATTCTTTGTAAAAGTTCCAAAACAAGAGAAGGGGAGACATTGACTCTAGTTGTAGCAACAAATAGCAATCCAGCAACCTTCACGTGGAAGTAGTTCACACCATCTACATTCTATAAAAAACAGAGACAAGACATAAAATAAAACGATCAGGTTAAAAAACAGGGGAAAATATATTAAATCTAATACATTTTTCCCATTATTTATTATTATTTCTTAAATATTCCTCCACTTTTATCATTCAATGATAAACTCTCTCACACACACACTCACAAGAACAATCAACTCTCAAAAAGAAATGAAATGAGTTGGGTTCCTTTAAAATTTCAGTCATCACAAACGAGCCTTGAAAATCCTACATTTTTTTTAGGAATAGAAAATTAATAGAATGACAATAGGTTGTAAGTTCAAATCTCTGCGCGAGCATGTAATATAACTTTTCGAAAAATTTAGAAATAACTATAAAAGATGGAAAGGGGAAAAGGAAAAAATAAAAATGCATTGATGGTAATCACATCATAAAAGATAAAACATAAGAAATGTAAATCAGTAATTGCTAAATGCGAAGTGTTTGAAGTTTGCAGAAGAAATGTGAAAGGGAAACTGGATATTTGACATCATGAATGAAATACCTACAAAAACAGGTGGAGCATCTCCTTCAGCATCTTCTTTCCAGAATTTGACTTTTCGGAAAAATGTCTCAGCGCTTCCTTTTTGTACTTCGCCACGATCTGCATTTAATTTAGTTTAACACAAACGACAGGAATAAGTTAAAATCCAACTGATATATGAATTAATCACAAATGTTAGGGAGGTGCAGAGTGGATCAAATTTCATCGGAAACAAAAACAATTTGAAGTTCGAATTTATATATAATTATGAAATTGAAGGATATGATGAAGAAATATTGGAGTGTTGATTATACTGACAGTCGCGGAAGACGATGTTGTCGCCTCTCTGTGAAAGCACGAAGAACTGCGATATCATCTTTGCTTTGCTTTGATTTGCTTTGTTTTGGTGTTCAACTCACTCTCTTACCTTTCGACCTCGTCGTTCCTTCTTCAACTCAACTCAGCTTCCTCTATCTTACTTGATCGAAGTCCGTGGTTGAACTGGGACCACACTTACCAACAAACGCCTTGCCGTTTTGCCACGCAAAACCCAGACGGCCCAGAAATTGGCAACGTCACATGACCCATGTCGTTTTTCATTTAAGGTTTAAATACATTATTGGAAATCTCCTTATTTTGTGAAAAAAAAAAAATATATATATATATATATATATATATATATATATATATATATATATATATATATATATATATATAAGGAAAAATTTTATGGGTGAGATACGTTTATTTCCAAAATTACGTCGTTTTGATTAATAACATGTAATTTTAGGTGAATTAATGAAGGGTGTTTTTGTAATTTACACATCATATACATTTTACTGAAACACCCTTCACATTCACCTAAAATTAATAAAACATTAAAAAAAAATGGCACGCAAAACGAATCTCTATAACATTACACAATCACTTTTCCTACAACATAATAAACATAAAACCCTTATTTTATTTTATTTTTTTGATAAAATAAAAGTTTAATATATATAATATAATTTATATTTAATATATATATAAGAGTTCATAATAAGTCATATAACCAATCAAATATTTAAATTTCATAACATAAATATAAATATAAATAATTAATTAAAAATGTCAAATTTCATAACAAATAAAAATCAATTTATAAATTATTTTTTTTACATTTAGTTAACAAAATAAAATCAAGATTGTTTATCAAAAAAAAATTAAGATTTAAAAAAAAAAATGTATATAAACGTTTTGAAAATTTGTGGTAAATATATTCTTCCCCTACATTTTTATGTTGTGAAATCTCTTTACCTTGTGAAAAAAAAAATTAAAAAGATTCTCATGTCCGTGCTACCCATACTATAACCCTATATTTGGGGAAGTATTTTTGGTAGTTTATTAGATTAGGATTTAAAAAAAATATTTTGAGATAAAAATTTTTATAAATTTTAAAAGATTATCAAGAATTGTAATGGTTTTAAAGATTTTTTTATAATCAAGATTTTATAATATTAGATTTTAAAAAATTTTAATAAAATTTATAATACTTGAAAGGACAATATATAGATTTATAAGTTTTAAAAAATCATTTGAATTTATTTAAAATTACAAGAGTCAATAAAAAAATAACAAAGAAATGCAATTATATTAATAAAAAAAGTAAAACCTAATATAATATTCTCATTTAGTAACTTTATATCTTACTAAGTAGCAACTTTCCACATATTTATACTAGCTCTTCACGCATTAATATTTTCTCATTTCTACTCTGGGTTGAAATTTGCATATAAAACCTAAAATTCTTGATAATATTTCGTTTGAAATTTTTTGCAATTAATCTTAGAAACTTTGGGATTTTTGTTCTACGTGATCAGAGTTTTCTAACCATATATTATATGCATTTTTCATTGATTATTATAAGAAAATTTGAATATGAATTTATGGGTTTTAATATGTGAAATTTAGAAAATTTCTCAAGTTATTTTCAATTGATATATTGAAACATTAAGTTGCTTTGAGGCTTTTGAATAACAAGTTTTTAATGATCTATTGATACAAAAATTGTTTAAAATCATTTTATATAGTGAAGGAATTTCATTCATGAATGTATTGTTACGAAACATAAGTTTCATATTATGAAATTTTCAATCTTTATTTAAATTGATCTTGTTTCATGATATAAAATGAAAATTGGTTTGGAGAGTTTTCATTCGTATGTTGTTTTCCCACCGTTTTATGTTGTTTTTAATATAAAAATCACATATTTTTGTGCCAAGAAAAATCATAACTCATAGCTTGAAAATTTATATTTTAAACTTTCAAAAACTCTTAAAAATCTACTGTTTTGTGATAAATTAGATTAGAAACTTGATGTATTGGTGTTTCTTAGTAGTTTTGTAATAATAATCGCTCAAAAATCTATCGTTATTGAGTTTTGACGAAGCTACCATGACAAAACCTGATTTCGAGCGGGTCGATTTGTCTAAGGAAGAAGACAATACAACAGAAAAATCTCAAGAAATCCTAGGGGTTGGGGTGAGATTATGAAAGAGACATCCTATTTATATTTCTCACTAAAAAATCTCACGAAATCCACATCAGTAGAAAATTCATTAAAATCATCAGATTTTTGAATACCACAAAATTATTTTTCCATTGTTTAAAATCCTGATTGAATACCATCGAATACGTTGTGACTTTTTTTTAATACTTTAAAATCCTAATTGAATACCAATTAATTTTTTTTCCAAAAATAATCCTTTTAGAATCTCAATTCAGTACACTCCGTCAAATTAAAAACAACAATAACAAATTTTTAAATAGTCGCATGAGAATGTCCTTTTTTTTTTTTTTTGGCCTTTACTTTTGCCGTAGAGACCCATGGGGTGGGGTGGGCTATGATGCATAGACTTTGAGACGGGACACGACACGACACGCTGACACGTTAATTCTAAAAAATGGCATTTTTAGACACGTTGAGACACATTTTGATATTAAATAATATTTTTAATATATAATATAATGTATATTTAATATATGTAACAATACATAATAAGTCATATAACTAATCAAATATTCAAATTTTATAACATAAATATATAAATAAAAAATCGTACTTGGTAATTTTTCATATATGAAATTTTATAACAGAAAAAATTGATTTATAAATAATTTTTTTATTTTTAGTTAATAAAATAAAATTAAGACTAAAAAAAAAAACGTGTCCGAGCATTGACCACGTGTCCAAAAAAGTTGACTGCATGTCCGAAAAACGTGTCGGAGAGTTGACCACGTGTCCTAAAATGTTGACTGCGTGTCCGTGTCAAACACATGTCGGACATGCATCCTTCAAGAAATTTAGCGAGTCCGTGCTTTCCATGGGGTGGGAGAGGAGACGTAGATATTGATTGCGTAACAATATGAGGTGCGGTCATACCAACACTAATGCACCGAATTCCATCAGAACTCTGCAGTTAAACATGTTTGTACAAAAATAGTATTAGGATAAGTGATCTCTTGAAAAATCCTTGTGTCGCACCTCTTTTCATATTTAAAAAAATAAAACTATAGAAAAAGGATATATTTTAAGGATAAAGGATTTCTTCATTCAATGGAGATAAGTTATCTCCGATGAGCCCAAAACGACGTCATTTTGGGGAGGAAATCAAAGTATTTTTGTAATTATAATATATTACAAGGTTATATATAATATTTTCATTAAAAAAATTAATCTTATAATTCCAAAATGACGTCGTTTTGAGCTCACTGAATATAACTTTATATCCAGTAACTAGAGAAATATTTTTATCTTTTTTTAAATTAAAAACGACAATAACAGATTTTTAAATAGATAATATAATTAAAAAAACTATACTCTTAAATAAAATTATTAAATAAGAGTACATTTTTATATATTAAATAATTGATGTGGAGTCGTACCATTATCCATTAAGATAAATTATTCAAAAATACTTTTAGTGTATTAAAAAATTAAAGCTGCCAATCTAACGTCGTGTCTACGCTACGTTTTCTATCGGGTAAATCTTCAATAATTTGTATTATTTTATTTTATTCATGTGACGTTTTAAGATTTTAATGAATACATCAATTATAATAAAAAAAAATAAGTTAAATAAAAATCAAGTGGTAGAACAAACAACTTATTATCAGTATATTATTTCATTATTGTATTAATAAAAAAACAAGCAGCCAAAAACGAGTATCACGAAAAAGGATGACGGAAGAAACAAAACAAAGAGAGAAGAAAAAGAAATATCAAGAGGGTAAGTGTTAGTGCTATGTGTGGGTAATGGAGCAAAACGCGGGTGTGACTTTGTTGTGAGAGATGCATTACCTTTGAGAAACTCCAAATATCCGTTGCTCTCTGGTTTTGTCGCGACAACGTTAGGAATCTTGATCGCTGAGAAAACCTATGCAGCCCCGAAGAGATCAAACATATGCCCATCACACAACCCATTCAAACTTGTTAAAATCTGCTTTTCCACTCAACTTCACTAAGGAATCGACCCTTCCCTGAAACAATTTTGTGGGTGTTCGATAATTACCTATGAAATCAGATTCTTCGACTGAACTTGCACAGCTACAAGGATAAAGCTTTGTTTTTTCACATAAAAGGTAATCCTTTTCTTTTAAATCCCTTCTACATTTGGAAATAGAGTGGCTTTTTTCTCTTTCTTTCCTTTTTTTTTTTTTGCTTAATTAATGATTACTCTGGAGTGCCTATGCTTTAAATCCTGTTATTATAAATATATGCTACAGATCTCTACATGGTCTCAAGATAAATTAAATAAAAATTTGGATTTGGATCTTGGTGTTTAATGGTAGGTCATTTATGGAGCTTTTAAGTCTCGTTTAATTGTATTAATTAAAATTATTATAGTCAGAACTGAAGAGGATGCTAATAAAGATGCTACTTTGATTCTTTGGACTACCCACTTACACGAAAACTTTCTGAATTGTGATTGGTTCAAAGTCTTGTACTTGTTGATTTTAATTTGCAGGGAATGGCTACTCCTGTTGAGCCTCCGAATGGGATCAGAATTGAAGGAAAGCATTATTATTCCATGTGGCAAACCCTGTTTGAGATTGATACAAAATACGTGCCCATCAAGCCTATTGGTCGAGGAGCATATGGAATTGTGTGCTCTTCTGTCAATAGAGAAACCAATGAAAAAGTTGCAATCAAGAAGATACAGAATGCCTTTGAAAATCGTGTTGATGCACTGAGAACTTTGCGTGAACTGAAACTTCTTCGCCACCTTCACCATGATAATGTTATTGCTTTAAAAGACATCATGATGCCCGTTTATAGAAACAGTTTCAAGGATGTCTATCTGGTTTATGAACTCATGGACACGGATTTGCATCAGATTATTAAGTCTTCTCAAGCACTATCTAATGATCACTGTCAATATTTCCTCTTTCAGGTATGAATCTTTGGCCCATTATTAGGGTCACTGAGTATTGTTATATTGGCTCCAAATATGCCCTTTTTTTTTCTACGTGGTGTTCATAATGCTTGCTTTCGATGCAAGTTTAGTATTCTAAAGTTGACACTAAGCAAAAAATAAAAACATTTGTGGAACTCATTTGTAAGTTTGTGATAGTCTTGCATTGGTAAAATCCAACTAATATGGCAAGATTTGTATGCTTACAAACTTGTGGACTCTCCACATTTTAAAGGGCCGACCCAGTTCAAATACCCACTTCGTGAGTGTCTGGGAAGGGAATACTCTCGGCAGTCTTTCCCCTGCTTTTTGCAGAGAGACTGATTCGAACCCGCGACCTGACACACCACATTTTAAAATGATTTTTATTTTCCTGATGCATTTTACCATACTACCTTTTAGATCTCCCTGGATTTTCTGAACCTATAGTTTTTCCTGAAGAACTTGCATCAATCATGATTTGGCACATTTGTAGGACTCATTGCATTTACCAATTGAAAGTTCTTTGTTGCAGCTGCTTCGGGGCTTGAAATATCTTCACTCAGCTAACATCCTTCACCGTGACTTGAAACCTGGGAATCTTCTAATTAATGCAAACTGTGACCTGAAAATATGTGATTTTGGGTTAGCACGCACTAACTGCAGCAAGAACCAGTTCATGACTGAGTATGTTGTCACCCGGTGGTATAGGGCACCAGAGCTCCTACTCTGCTGTGACAACTATGGGACATCTATTGATGTATGGTCTGTGGGATGCATCTTTGCAGAGCTTCTTGGGCGAAAACCTATTTTCCCTGGTTCAGAGTGTCTCAACCAGCTTAAACTGATTATCAACATCCTTGGTAGTCAAAGGGAGGAGGATATTGAATTCATTGATAATCCAAAGGCAAAGAAGTATATCAAATCACTTCCATATTCTCCTCGAAACTCCTTCTCCCGACTCTACCCTAACGCGCATCCATTGGCAATTGATCTGTTGACAAAGATGCTTGTTTTCGATCCAACAAAGAGGATTAGTGTCACTGAAGCGCTTCAACACCCATACATGGCCCCTCTGTATGATCCTAATAGTGACCCTCCAGCCATCATTCCAATTGATCTTGACATTGACGAGGATCTAGGGGAAGAGATGATAAGGGAGATGATGTGGAAGGAAATGCTTCATTACCATCCCGAATCTACCATGGAAAATGCAGAGTTGTGCTCGTAATCTTACTTTCTTCGTTTTTAAGTTCCCTTTTGTTGGTGCCAAGAGAGTTCTAATATCATAGCTTGCTTCAAATAACTAGGAGGGCTTTGTCATCAATGAGCTCAATATATGTTCTGTTTTCTCTTAGTTGAGAGCAGAGAAAAACAACAAAAAGGTGGTCATCCTGAAAAATCATGTATAACTGTGTTTTGCTGGTGATGCATGATAGTTTTTAACCGCCATGTTGAGAGATTGATTACATCTTTAGCTCGGTGTTGTAGTTGCCTCGTTTGAGTTTGTATATAAACATGTCTTTTGTCTTTCATAAACCGTTTTGTAAATAAAGTATAATGTTTATCAATAATGTATTATTATTTGAAGTACAACTTTTTTTATTTTCTGTATGTGTACATCACTTGTGTGTATGTGAGAGGGCTCAAAAAAGTATCTACTTTGGCTTTGAGCAGAAATGTAAGGAGCCCTTGGTTTATAAACTTCTTGGTTGCCTCGGCTGAAAGGGATTTTTGGTAAATTAGAAAAGTCCAACCTCAGTAATCAAAACATCTGATGAACTTGTAACTTCTTTTCTTGGTATGAGCAAGTCCCTTAACTGCATGTTTAACCTTGCCACTTAGCTATCGTTTGTGGGTGGTGAGGAACTTGTGACAGTATTTCTACTTTGACACTAACACCGCTTAGTAATCCAGTTCTCGTAAGACACATAAATTATTGAGTAAATGCACTTAACAATTCCTTGATTTATGTTAATATGCAATAATGGCAAAAAATTTAAATGGGGTAACAAGATATTATACTTTGGTGCTTGAGTGAGTGATGAAAAACATAGATACAAAGTCCAAGGAGTATATCTACCTCAGCTTACTAAAGGACGAGAGTAAAATTGTAAGAAGTCGAGATGTATGTTCTTTGAGGATGAGACCATTAACCACATCAAGAGGTCTAAGGTTCAAATTGTTTCTCACTTGGACCTCATATTATCCTTCAATGTCCGAGATGAATCGGGGGAGAGTCGGTAAGGTCAATAATATTCATACGAATATTAGTCATGAAAATGATGAGCCACCGACACAAGAACAAGATAAGTTGGCTGAGGCAGAGCAAAACTACGAGCATAACCTTAAGCTCAACCTCAAACTTGACAATCTAGCCGAAGATATTTTGCTGACGAATACACTATTGTAACAGAAAAAGGGAACCTCAAAGCTACAATGAAGCAATGACAAGTAGAAGGAAGAATGAGAAAAAACCATGGAAGACGGGATGCAATCCTTGCATGAGAATCACACCTTTGGCATGGTCGTATTACAAAATGGTTGGGAGCTTTAAAGAACAAATGGGTTTACAACTCAAAGTCAAGGAAAGCAACCCAAAGCCAAGGTACAAAACTCAAATTGTTGTGAAAGGATACATGATAACTTCTCCATAAATATTTTTTTTATTTTGTTTTGATAAAATCGATTTATTTTTCAATTTCACGAAATGATCCAATTGCTCGGGAATATAGCATGGAAAAAATAAAAAATAAATGACTTTTTCATTTTTTTAATTCCCTAGCAACTTATTTATTAAACATAAACATTGTAGAACATGTTATTAACATTAAATAAACACTACTTGTTAAAAATGCTATTTATGGTCAATTAGACTTGAGCGGACTCTGAAGTGAGAATCTACTTGAAATTCTAGATTTTATAATATGCAAAACATGCAAATCCAAAAGGACAAATTTTTTCTTTCTTTCTCTTTTTAGATTTTTTTTTCTTTGACTAGCGTGGAATATGATAATAAGAGAGAAGTTATTAAAGAATTTTACAATTAATTACAAATAAATACTTAAATGCTAATAACATTTGAATATAATGATAAAAAAAATATTTGTGTGAAAAATGATAGCTTGGACTTTAAAAGATATAATCGTTAGAAAAATTATATTAATTGCAAAATATTCAAATAATTAGTATATAAAAATATCTGATAAATAAATATTAATATCTTATCAATTAATAAATATATAGTTGCAGGTACTTGTATTGTAATAGCTTAGTTGACTCTTGATTATGATTTTTTTATGTTAAGTTGAAGTTTTCTTTTCTTTTCTTATTTATATTTGTTTTTTAATCCATTTAAAATTTTATTTTACAAAAAAATCCGGGGGCGCTACCCCCGAACCCCCGCCACTCAATATGCAGATATAAATAAAATTTTCATAATCTGCCACTGCATGTACCCAAGGAGAAAAGAAGCAAACTTGATAGTAAATCAAAGAAGTGCATTTTCGTTGGGTACAAGGATGACGTCAAATGGTACGAGTTGTGGAATCCTGATACTCAAAGTGTAACATGCAACAGAGATGTTGTGTTCAAGGAATCTAAGTCGAATGAGATTTTTCTGAAAGCTTTTGAAGAGCTACAAACTGTGGAGTTAAATATGGGTTTGAAAGAGGATGCATTAAACTCATATATCATAGTGAAAAGTTCAAATTCTGAAGCTGTTGAACATAACATGGTTGAAGATGAATATTTTGTAACTGAGGTTGAAGTTGAAGCACTAGTGCTTGGAAGATCCGCAAAGGAAAAAAGACTATCTAAGAGGTATTCACATGAAAACTATATTCTATCTGCTAGTGATGATAGTTATGACCCGGATATTACAGGTGATGATCCAATCACTGTAAGACAAGTTAGGAACTCAGAGGATCCAAACAGTTAGAAGAAGCCATGAAAGATGAGATAAGGTCTCTGATGAAAAATCAAACTTGGAGTTTGGTGAAGCTACCTACAGACCGAAAAGTGATTGGTTGCAAATGGGTGTTCAAGAAAAAGGTTGGTGCCAATGCATAAATTGAGCGATACAAGACTTGTTTGGTTGCGAAGGAATACTCACAAACAAAATGAGTTGACTATGGTGAGGTGTTCTCACCTGTTGCAAAGTTGAATTCCATAAGACTAATTTTATTTGTGGCAGTTGCATATAATCTTAAGGTGGAGTAGCTAGTTATGAAGACCGTGTTCCTTCATGGTGATTTGAAGGAGGATATTTTCATGAAGCAACATGAGGAATTTGCTGTAAGAGGTCAAAAGGACCTAGTTTTCAAGTTGCATAAGACCTGTATGACCTGAAGTAGTCCTCAAATATGTGGTACCTATAGTTTGACACCTATGTGGTGAAGCTTGGCTTTGATCGTTGTGATGTTGATCATTGTGTCTATGTAAAAAGGTCAGCAGTTGATTTTGTTATTCTAACTTTTTATTTTGATGACATGTTGTTGGAAACAATTTGAATATGATCAGCATTGTCAAATGATTGCTGGCAAAGCAATTTGAAATGGAAGATTTATGCGCTGCAAATGTGTCCTTCGGGATATAGATCAAGAGGGAACGTGACAAAGAAAGGTTATGGCTGAATCAACGGAAATACATAGAAGATATGTTAAAGAAATTCAAAATGACTAACTATAAACCATTGTTGGCTCCCATGTCTACCGGTTCCAAGTTATTGACTGATCAATGTCCCAAGACTGAAGAAAAAGAAGAAGAAGAAGAAGAAAAGATGACATCAATTCCTTATACAAGTGCAGTTGGAAGTTTGATGTATGTCATGATTTGTGTTTGTCTAAATATTGCTCAAGAAATAGGAGTATCTAGTAGGTATATGTCCAAGCCAGGAAAGGAGCATTGGACGGTGGTGAAACACGTGTACCGTTATCTTTATGTTACATTTGACCTTAGGTTATGCTATAAAGGCGTGAAAGCTCTAGTGGGCAGACACTATTACAACTGAGATGCTTTTTGGATGCTGATTAGGGAGGTGACATTGATAGTAGTCTACAAGTGGATATGTTGTTTCCTTATTCGGCGGAGTTATCAGTTGGATGAGTAAAACGCGGTGCATGGTTGCTTTATCTACTACAGAGGTTGAGTACATGGCCTTGACACATGTTGTTAAGGAGGCTATTTTGTTGCGGAGGTTGTGCAAAGAGCTTGGCTTTGCGCAATGAGAGGTGATAGATGGGTGTGACAGTCAGAACGCCATTTTATTGGCCAAAGAATCCAGGTTTCCATGCGAGGTTTGCAGTATCATTTCATCAGAGAGAAGATTGAAGAAAATGTTATATTGCTGGAGAAGGTTGACACAAAGGCAGTGCTGACTTTCTGACCAAGCCAGTTATTTCATAGAAGTTTGAATGGTGTACAACTGCATTGGCACTAAAGAAGTATGCGTAGCATTCGTCAAGTAGTTTGGGCTTAAGCTCATGAATAACTGCTATTAGTATTTTCTAAATCTTATTTATATTCCCTTATAAACTTAGTGACTTGTAACGAGTATAGTGAAATGAATATAGTACAAACAAATTGGATGTAGCCTATATTGAATGAACTAGGATAAATCATTGTCTCTATTTTTTTCCCTCCCTTCCTCTTTTCTGTTTTCTCAATTTGTGTGTCAATTTTCAACACCTTTGTTGTACTGGACTTTCGGGTTTAGAATCTTGCACTTCATTTTGTGATATTCCCATTTTGGAGGGGACCACTTTAGCCTTTTACATCGCCAGCTACAAAAATATCAGAAACACTAATCCAACTTCACACTTCAGCAACAATAATTGAGGTGAACCTTTATATTTATGGCAATCCTCGCAATGGTGAAATTCTTCTAATATTATTCTTGGTGTTTGTTTCCTTGTATATGTAAGATAACCAGAAGCATATAGCAAGAAAGACACAGCTTTCTAACCTCTTCAAAACTGAAAGGTTCATACGTGGAAGAAAATTCAAGCCAAATATGAAATCTGGAATTAGATTTCCAACAGTCACTGTACTTTTGGGAAAAATATGTAGTGCTCCAGGCTCTATGTGGTCCTTCTATTCACAGAGTGACACTTATACAAAAATTTATATTTTATTTTTTCTCTCTCCTCTCTCTTCAATAGTTGTCTCATCCTGATTTGTTTGGACCACTGAATCAATGGTGCTCAGTATTACCAAAATTCCTCTCGTACTTTTGTTGCCATATAATGATCAATATTGTACGTACTAGAACAATTGGCTATCAATAGTGTCCAAAACCCTTAAAAAACATTTTATTAGACAGTAAAATATCAATAATATATAATTCAAGTTTAATGAATGTGAAAAATTGGACGACGAACTGTACCGTGCTGTTCTTTTTAAAAATGTAGAGGATTTTTCAACAACAAAAAAAAGTAAAAGACATGTAGAGGTCTTCATTTCCATGGTATATATTATATGATATTCCTTCATACTAGTGTAATATATAGATATATCAAAGTTTCATTTTTAAATACATTTTTATTGGATAAGATTTTTACAAAAATTAGTTATATCAAAGGATCACATCAGTAAATCATTAATGCTCGTGAAATTTTAAACTAAAGAGAAATCATTTTATATTTTTTTTTTATAAAATTATCCTCCTAAACAATTAAATAGAAATAGAAATTTTTTAAGTTATGCAATAAAAATCAGTATTGAAATTGTATGGAAAATAATCGGGACATAAATAATTGAATTTGATAAGATATTTTATACTTATAAAGTATTTTAATTTATTGATAATAAAAAAATAATCATCCATCTAAATTGACCTCTACATAAGTCTCCAACTAGTGAAGCCATTATGATTTAATTAATACGTTGAGGAATTTGAATAATTCACGAGAGACCATAGTTTGTTTTTTTTTCATATTATTTAAATATTCCCCATCGAGTAAACATGTAATGTAACAAACATATTTGATGTTAACATTTGATGTTTTAAAAGCCCTTCCCCGAAGTCATTGTCTGATAACAAGGATAAACAAAATTACAAAATTCGTGAAACGTGAGCTGTAAAGGGTCAAAAAGTTTTTTTTTTTTTTTTTTAAAAGAGCAACCATTAACTTCATGCCTAAATCATAAGTATTATTAATTTAGTTTGTAAAAAAATAAAATTAACATTAATTTATTCTTTCAGTAATAAAAAATAATACTAACCTAATATTCAATCTTATAATTTATGCATAAAAAGATAATTTTAATATAAATTTTTAGAAACTAAAAAATATATATATCAAATGTCTTTACGATACTCAAGTGATATCAAAGGATTTAATTACATCATTTTATGTCTTGCTAATTTGTTTCGCTTCCCTTTTTTTTTTTTTTTTTGATACTCATTTTCGCTTCCCTTTTACTTTACGATAAAGGTACTGATGACGTTGTTTATAAAATAAAATAAAAAAAGGTAGTGATGACGTAGGACTGTCCGTAAGCATGTAACTCAAACTTTTACTTTGGAACTTGGAAGTGAAGGAGGAAGGAAATGCCCAATCAAATGAATGGTTGTTAGAGAGTAACTCATTGACGAGGTATCTTAAATTTTTTGGATTGAGTGGAAGTGATTCTTTATATAATATTAGGGGTGGCAATTTAAGACACGACCCGCCAACCCAACCCGGACCCGACACGAAATTTTCGTGTTCGGGTCAACCCGTTTAATAACTGGGTCGTGTTCGGGTTGGAAAAATATAACACGAAAATATTCGTGTCGGGTCACGGGTCAACCCGTGAACCCGCTCTGACCCGCAAATATAATTTTTTTTTTATTTTTTCAAGGTTATTATGGTAATTTTATTGAATGATATAAAAAAAATATAGGTTTCTTTTTATTGAAGATTTTTTTTTTGTTATATTGCAATCAGATTTGATGCTTTTTTGGGGCGAGTCGTGTAATAAACGAATTATATAATATCGGGTTGAGAATTTTGACACATTTTTGAGTGAAATGCCACCCCTAAAAAAGTGAAATTAAAAAAAAAAAAACATAAAATAACTCTTGTATGAAGGGATATGTTAAAAAATATTAACGTAAGTCATTAAAAAAATCCTTAACTAACATCTCAAAATTTTGAATTAAAGTGATTATTAGAAATTAAGTTAGGTTATCGCTCCTACTAATCCCCAGGAAAAAAGCAAGGAAGACGTCAAAGAAAGCCAGCCAATAAGGTAATTTGCATTGTTTTATCTCGATGAAAAAAAGGGTTATTTGGTGCTCAAATATATTTATGGGGTTTACATCTATCATGTCACGTGACACCAACATCTTTCCTACACACAAAATATTTTGTGAGCCCCACATTTTTTAAAGCAAAAAAAAAAACTAATGCACGCAAAATGAATCTCTATAACATTACACAATCATTTTTCCTACAACGTAAAAACCCCTATATTTCTCTGCACCTCGCAGCTCGCACAACCACCGAATATATATCATATCTTTTTATAGTGATTGCGCATCTTATGCAACCATTGTTTTGGCCTTGCAGTACTTGGCATTCACTGTTCCCTTTAATTTGTTTTTTTACCACATAAGACTTAAATTTTATTAATGAAATTTTTATCGACCTATAACCATTCAATTATAACTCTTGTCTTAAATCTTATAAAAATTAAACATTAAAAAGGTAATGTATAAAAAAAATATAATCAAATGTTTATCATTTTCATATATTTTAAGTACATATCATATTAATATTATTAGAATTTTTATGATAAAAACTTTTAATGTAGTTGTGTTTTTCAATATAAAAGTATTCAATAAAAAATATTTAATGGCATGGACATTAAGTGGCATGAAATACATAATCTAAAGCCTAATTAATAGTTTTAAAAGATGTACATAAAAACAGGCAAAGAGGATACAGTTCATTATAATATAATTCAATAAAATGACAGATCTACTAATGAGGTCATTCGTGACATTTGAATCCCCAAATTTGCTCTTTACTTTTAGCATGCGAAACTATCACTCATTACAAAAAGCAAGGATGCTATTTCAATTTATGACGCAACAGTCATCTTTATTAATAAAATGTATATCTATTGTACGACCTCTATGGTTTTAATTTGAGAATCTATTAAAAAATCCAAAATCGTTTAAAGAGAGAGTTAAATATGGAGTCAATAAAATTTTATATCCAACAATCCAATGTTGAACAATTTTGTGAAAACAAACATAGCACTAAGGACGTCTATTACTTGGGATTGGAAAGTTTTTTCAGTATTCCAGGAGTACGGAATACCTACATACTTTCATAAAGAGATAAAAATTTAGGACATAAAATAAAAATAAAGATAGAGATTCAAATAAGATAAAAAAATTAATTTAAAAAATATATATATATACACTAAGTCAGGTACTCTCCAAAGAGTAAAGATATTCTAACTAGCAAATATTTTCACTACTAACTTACTATCTATCACATCACCATTGGATCAAAGAGAGAGAATTTTAAAAAGTTTTTGAAGAGAGAGAAAAAATTAATCTAATGGTGATTAGATAAATAGTAAGTTAGTAGTGGAAAATTTTAGTAGTACGAATATCCCTCCTCCTCCCCAAATACCAAAAAATAATCCCGTAAGATTGGTTCGTTCGGATATTAGTATATCACTACTTGAAAGTACATCAATGCCAGAGGGCTATTCATTTATGGAATTTATTAATTTTATATTATTGAAAATATCTTATCTTATGTCATTGGTCCCTTTAATTTTATCTTCACATATTTCTCTATATGACATCACAAAAATAATTTCCCTTCATTTATTACGCAAAGGGTGTTTACCCTCAGGAATCTGTCCTTGTTGTTCGTTTTTTATTTTTCTTTGGGCCTTGGGGCCCAATCATTAAAGGTTTGTGATGTTTTTTTAGAAGCATGTTAAGTGACGTGTTTGGTGTCTAGTTGGCGTCATATTGATACGCGACAGCCACAATGGCAACTTACTATGGTGGACATGGGCATAATTAAGATATTCTTAGGTATATTCAATGCAAGTTGCTTACTCTCATTTTGTATCATTACATAATATGGAAAATGTGGCACATTAATTATATGATTTATTGTTGTTTTCACTATGCATACACCGATAATTATTCGTGTAATAAGAGCAAATAATAATATACATAATTAACTAAACAACTCGTATTTAACTATATAATATAAGAGAAGTAACTTACACCTAATCTAACCCATATATTAAACTAACATATATTTTTTAAATAATGACATGTATTACTATTAACTTTTTAAAATTAACCGTGGGTATCTTTTTAAATTTATTTTTTTAAGTGTTTCTTTTTTAATTATTGTATTTTTTTTTAAGTTTAAAATTTCTTAACCAAATAATAATGACTTAAAAGAATTTAAATTAAAAAGTGGGTAATGATTAGATTTTTATAAATTCATAATCATCTTCTAATATCTGACTCTCTCTCTCTCTCTCGCTTTTTGTATATATACACTCTCTCTCTTTTTTAGTAATACATTAGATCACGAAAAAAAACCTCATCTTCGCGGCGTTTCAGTTTTGGGGTTGGATTTCTTCCATTCGAGTTTTCGCCACCAACGAAATCAAAGCAAATAATTTGTTTTTTAATAAAAACATTTAATTCTGAGAAAGGAAACTATTTATAAATTGAATAACTAATTAAATTAACTTTAGGTTTGAACTCACGTCACATGCTACTATGCTAGTCTGTAGTTCTCTTTTTTTTGAAAATTGTTGATTTCAACTAAGTCACCAACCCTCTTCTCGTGTGAAGAAGGATGACCAAATTAGCTTTTTAATTTTTATGACTTGCACCTCCATTCTTACTGTCAATTTATTAGGCACAGGTTATATTTATAAAAAAATTTATTTATAAATTATACTATCTTCAAATTGTATATTCAGTTTCAAGTATAGATTTTGTTAGCAATTTTTTTGTCACATAATATGGCTAAACATAGTACAATTTACAAAAATTTATAAAAGAAAGTTTGTAAATAGATTATTCCCCATTTATTATTTACCGATTTATGTGGGAAATTTAGATTATTTTTTTTAATTCTTAAAGTGACTATTTTTTACCCGTCTACTGTAGCTTTTTTTATTATTAATTTAGTATAATTTTTATTTTTTTCTTCAAATGATACAAATTGTATATAATCACTTTCAAGTATAGATTTTGTTAGCAAATTTTTTGTAACAAATCGTTGTTCTTATATATGACTTAAATTATATGTGTTGTGTTATACCAACAAATAAAATAAAATGTGTTGTTGTTATCAAAAAATAAATAAATAATAATATGTGTTGTTAATATAATATGGCTAAAGGCCTGGTTATATGTTACCATCTAAGCAATTTTTTTAAAAAATATTATATGCCTATAATTATATTCACGAGTCACAACTTATTAAAATTATTATAATGACTTTTGAGTGTGACTATAAGCCATAAATCATCCTAAAGTCGTAGATGACTTTATTTAAAATAATTTATAAAAAAATATTAAAAAATTGACCTCTACATTTAAAAAATAAGACTTCGATGAATTATGTTGTTAAAAATATTTTTGGTTTTCAAGATTGAAAACGAAAAAAAAAATTGTTTAATTAATTATTCTATTATGGAAAAAGTGTTTATCATTTTAAATGATATAAAATTATGTCATTTTAAGAGGGAGATAGATACAAAATATATTTTATTTAAAATTTAAATTAAATAAAAAAATCACTCACTTTCTTTACCGTGATTTTCATTTCTTGTATTTATCTCTATCCTAAAATGATATAACTTACGACAAACATCAAACTCTTCTTTTAATTTGATTGTTTTGAAAATTCGTTTTTTTTTTAAAGAACACAATTTAATTGTTTTTATTTTCATCGGTGTGTTTTACTCAAATTCAAAGTAACACATGCAAAATCTCTATGACTCTAGCAAAATCGGTCATCTCCACTATCCCTATGTTCCACATGCAAAACAGCTTATTACCTGTGGGTATTTGTGAAGAAATTGAAAAGAAGCAAAGGAATTTCATTTGGGGAGATACTGAGGTTCATAGGAAGCATCATGTAATCGGTTGGGAACACCTTCAACTCCCTAAAAACCAGGGTGGGTTAGGTATTCTCAATCTCCGCATCCAGAATGAAGCTTTCATCCAAAAGTGTGCTTGGAATATGGTTCAGTCTCCATCTCAGCTTTGGGTCCAAGTCTTGCTATCCAAATATGGCAGGAGAAAAGATATGCTAAAAGAGGTAGTTAGTAAACCTTATGATTCTCACTTGTGGAAAAGCATTTGTAAGGTATGGCCTCAAATGATAAGCAATACTTCTTGGCAAATAGGTAATGGCAAGAAGATTGATTTTTGGAAAGACAATTGGACTGGTCTCAGCCCAAACCTCCTTGCTCATACTCATACCCTTCCTTCTCAAGAGGTCTTGGATTTAAAGATTAGCAACAGTATTTTCCTTTCTGAAGGAGGCTGGAATGAGCATTATCTTGTGAACCATTTTGACCTTAATGTGGTGAACAAAATTCTTGTCATTCCTCATCCAGATGATGAAGCCGAGGAGGATAGCATAGCTTGGACTAACTGAAACCCTGGGCATTCCATAGTTAAGCTGGCATACAATAACTTGTTAGATTCTAGCAATCCTTCCCCCATTGACTGTTGGGACCGTATTTGGAAGTGGAAAGGCAAGGAAAGAGTCAAAATGCTTATCTGGAAAATGCTTCATGATAGAATGCTAACAAGAGAGTCAATATCAAAGTGGAGTGGTAGTTCCAATAAGTGCCCTTTCTGCCCTGAAGTGATTGAAGATTGCCTTCATGTGTTTAGAGATTGTTGGAAGGCAAGAAAGTGCTGGCTGTTAAAAAATGTTGCACCCTCTTCCACCGAGTTTCCTCACTGTGATTTCTTTTAGGGAGTGGATGATTCTGAATCTCACTTCAAACAACAGCAACCTCAAGGATTGGAGAGACTCTTTCTTTACCACTTGCTACTTTTTGTGGTTATGGAGGAATAAGGAAATTCACGAAGAAGGTTTCCAGCGTCCTGAGGATCCTTCAAAGGCTATTGCTGTAAAAATTGAGGAAAATAGGTTCTGTTTGGCTAAGTTTAAAAAAACATTTTCAGGAACTTCTCACTCTCAACTTCCTACATCGTGGATTAGGCCTGCGGAGGACTTTCTGAAATTAAATGTGGATGGGGCTGTGCAAGGTAAAATGTGGTGGTCTCTTGAGGGATAGGAATGGATTAATCAGCCTTCATTGGCTCTTGCATTCCTCTGCATGCTGAACTTTGGGCTCTCCTTTATGGACTTGATTTCGCCTGGAAGCATGGCTGGAGGAAACTAGTGTTGGAAACTGATTCTTCTCAAGCGTTTTGCCTTCTTACCAATCATGGTAATGATACTCGAAAGTTATTCGAGTCTTTTTAATGAAAGAGTGGACTATCTTATTGAATAAAATTCCTAGGAGTAGCAACACCTGTGCGGATTGGATTGCGAAGAAGGCTTTGGATGATTCCTTTGGGCTCAAATCAATCTCCTCCCCTCACAGCGATCTGTTAAATCTTCTTGCTGCTGATCTTTTTTTTTAGGAGAAAAAGGATGATGTTTGTTCACTAGTGTTTAATGTTTTGTTTTCTGCTGTTTTTATTCTGTTTTTGCTTTTCTTTTATTTTAGGTGTGTTGCTGTAACCAAAAAATAAAAAATAAAAAAATTCAAAGTAACACCAATATTGACGCTGCCACCGTTACCAAAGCCATCATCGCCAGCTTTGAAATTGTGATTGCCGTCGTCGTCGGAATTACCACTATCGCCCCCTGTCACCATGCTACAAAAATATCATCGAACTTTCAAAATTTCATTTTTTAAAAAAACTCATCAAACAAGTTTTATAATAATTTTGTTCAATAAAATCATTTCATGAAGCATTAAAAAAATAAATTCAAACGGGCTCTAACTTTTGACAATTGTTTACAATTTATCATTTTGATAATTAAAATAAAATCACAAAATCAAATAAAATAAATCCAAATGTCTAAAAGAACCTCTAAATAAACCACGCTCAAACACACTATTTTGCAGAAAAACACCTCCACATAACGTCAGGATGAAGGAGAGGAGAATAAAATTTAAAATGTACTGTCATATTAAGATAAAAAATATAACAAAAAATATTTTTCATTTTTTAAGATACAAATTTATGTCATTCTAAGTGAATCGATTGCACTTTGATGATTTTTTATCTTCTCTTATTCACAATATTTTCTCTTTCTCTCTCATTCTAGTCTTATGAAAAAAATAAAAAATAAAAAACCATGAAATATATATTAAAATACAGTCATTTCATTTAATATAATATAAAAGTATCTTAAAAAAAACATTTTTCTTGCATTATAATTTATTGGAAAAATATTTGTTCTTAAAGGATATAATGTTATATCATTTTAGATCATAATCGTTTATTTTCGTCAATTAATAATTATAATTTATTGGATCAAAATTATTAAATAATAATAAATTTGACCCCAAAACTCATAACCGTTTATTGACGGAAATTAATAGTTAAGATCTAAAATGACACAATCATTGTATCTTTTAAAAGAATAAACTTTTTTCCTTTTATTTATAGGTTAAATGTTTGTCATTTTAAATAACATAATTTTGTGTCATTTTTTAATAAAATTATGTTGTTTTAGTGTATTTAGATAGTTTTTATATTTTTTCTTTTGTATAAAATTAGAAAGAAAAAGTAAAAAAAAAAAAAAGCAAAAACACACCACGAAATATAATTTTATTAAAAATAACATAAAATAATGTTATTTAAATTAATAAACACTTTCCCTTTATTTATTTATTCGTCTCCACCTCACATTGCCAATCGTTTCCATCTTCGTTCCCGTTCTTCTATCCTTCGAGGAGATTCCGATACTTTTTGCTTTTTGCTTTTCCCCACCATTTTCTATTCTTAATTTACTTTATTTTTTCCTTTGTTTAACATATATTTTCTTTCACTGTCTATCTGTCCTCGTTAACCTGTTTTATAAATTGGTCCTCCAATTACCTATTCTCCTTCCCCTTCCCCTTCTTCTCTCTTCTGTTCAACCCATTTTGTTCCTCTACATTTCCTCTTCTACCCTCTCCAAACCTTGAAGCTTAATTAGGCTTTGTGTTTCTTTGGTTGGAGTGGTTAGTTCTTAATTTTGACCCAAAACCCATTTGGTAATCTATTCAATATTGGATTTCTTTGCAGGAATCCAAGGCATATTTAAAAAAAAAAAAAAAGTTTCTTCCTTTGCATCTTCATGCTGATAATATCTCTCTATGTTAATGTTTGACCTTCATGTCTCCCGTTCTCTGTGAAATCCTTCGTTCCGGGTTTATGATAAATTCCTCCTTCAGGCGCAGGACCCACTTGGTTCAATCATTCTCTGTTGTGTTCCTCTACTGGTTCTATGTTTTTTCATTGTTCTGCAGTTTAGTATTATATATAATTATATAACTTAGTAATAGTTTATCTAAATCCGGTGTTTTTTTGTTAGTGTTTCTGGGTCCTGCGTCTTGATTAAAATTTTGTCAAGCTATTTTTAATCTTTGTTTTGGAAGTTAAATAATCTCCCAGAAGACCACAAGACAAGTAACTTCTCTTGGGACTTGTCTTGTGGTGTAATATTTCATGGCCTCATCCAGTGGAAACTCCTCTATGTGCACCAAAATTCAGAACTCTGGGTCTGAAGAGGATTTGCAGCTGATGATGGATGAAAGAAAAAACAAGAGGAAGCAATCGAATCGGGAATCAGCGAGAAGATCTCGGATGAGAAAACAGAATCATTTAGATGATATGATGAGGGAGGTGTCTCAGCTCACAAAGGACAAGAGTGAAATCATGACGAGCATGAAGGTCACAACACAGCAATATCTGAATCTTGAGGCAGAGAATTCCATTTTGAGGGCCCAGATGACGGAGCTTAGCCAAAGACTTGAATCACTTAATGATATCATCAACCTCATCAACGCAACCACTGGCTCCTATGAAAGGGATTGCTACCAATCAAGTGCACAAAATCTCTTCAATATGCTTTCTCTTAATGAACCCATTACGGCTTCTGCAGGCTTTTTTCAGTGGTGAATTATCTCATGCCTTCTTCAATATGACAAAGACAATAATAATAATAATAATAAGTGTTTGTAAGGGAATTGCTACGTGGTGGAATCAATGAGTGAGTAAATTTGTATGTATTAGTACAGTACCTAGGGTGAGGCAATATTTAGTGGGAGATAGATAAAAAGAACTGTGAAGTGCTTAATGAAAATGACGTAGTGACCTGGGGCCATGGGTGTCAGTGTTATGTAAAAAAGAGGGTTCTTTTCTTTTTTATGGCAAAAAAGAAAGAAAGAAAGAATTCGGTGTATGTGTAAACTCTGCTTGTATATGTTATTAATGTATTGTATGGAGTGCTTGCTTAATGTAAAAAATGGTACTTGTTATGGATATGTGTATGTGTAACCTCTTCATGTGATAACTGGACATATCAATTAAATTTATAAAATGCATGTTAAATATCAAGATACAAGAGGAATTGATAGTAATCCTTGTTGTGTTAAACTACACAACATTGGTTCTATTATATAGCAAACCAATTGAAGAATACAATGAGACACACACAATGTGGGACTAACACTCTTAACACAATGAGACACACACAATGTGGGACTAACACTCTTAACACTCCCCCTCAAGCTGTAGCATATAGATCATATGCTACAAGCTTGATACATAAATAATACTCCTATTAGGAACCAAAAGCAACAGTGCTACATCAACAAAATGAAATGACCAAGTAACATAACATCAAAATAAATCTCCTATATGAGAAACCAAAAATCAACAATGTGCTAAAAATGGCGTCGGAAATGATCATCGGCAAAGACATCTGTGCTGGAATGACTATCAGCAACATGGACGACGGTATGGAAGATGCCGGAATTATCATCGGCAAAGACAACTGTGCTGGAATGACCATCAGCAACATGGAAAGTGCTCCCCCTCAAGAGGAACTTCGGAGCCGGAATTATCATCGGCAAAGACAATTGTGCTGGAATGACCATCAGCAACATGAAAAGTGCTCCCCCTCAAGAGGAACTTCGGAGCCGGAATTATCATCGGCAAAGACAACTGTGCTGGAATGACCATCAGCAACATGGAAAGTGCTCCCCCTCAAGAGGAACTTCGGAGCCGGAATTATCATCGGCAAAGACAACTGTGCTGGAATGACCATCAGCAACATGGAAAGTGCTCCCCCTCAAGAGGAACTTCAGAGCCGGAATTATCATCGGCAAAGACAACTGTGCTGGAATAAACTTCAGCAACATGAACAATGCTCCCCTGAATAAGAAGCCAAAATAAAGCCAAACAATGGCAAAACCAAATAACATCCACCGACAGTACATAAGAAAAAAAAAAAATTCCATGAGCTCCATGAGTCTTCACAAACCTGCAAAATGAGAAGTGAAAGAGAACAAGTAGACAGATCTGAAAATAAAAATATATCAGAGAAGAAGAAAAAAAATGACCAAAACGCAGATCTGGAAAGCAACACAGATCTAGAACGGAAATGGCCGGAGAAAAGGAAGACACGGTCGGAGAATGGACGATGCGGCCGGAGAATCAGCCACGATCGAAGATGATGACCGGAAAAGAAGGAGACACTACCGGAAAAAGAGAAACACTGCCGGAGGAGATAAAAAGACACAGATCTGAAACGTGAACGATCTGGAACAACGGTCTGAAATGTGAACGATCTGGAACAACAGAGATGGATGATGCGACCGGAGAATAAGACATGGTCGGAGAGGATGACCGGAAAAGAGGAAGACGCAGCCGGAAAATTCCCAGATCTGAAACAAAAAAAAAAATGATCCAGCCGGAGAATAAACGCAGTCAGAGATAAAAATAAAAACGAAACAGATCTGAAAGAGAAAAAAATGTAATAGAAGGGAAAAGAAATGAGACAGATTCGGATGAAAAACCAGATCTGGAAAATTCAAAAATCAATGGGAGAGAGAAGAAGGAGATGCTGCTGGAAAATAATGATAACAAACGAAACAGATCAGTGACGATGCAAAACGAAAAATGCATGCAAAATAAAAAATAAAATGAAACAGATCTGAAAGAAAAAAAAATTGCAACAGAAAGAGAAAAGAAATGAGACACAGGACTGGATGAAAAACCCAGTAGAGAGAGGATGATGACCCAAAACAATGAAGAAATCACAGATCTAGGACAATGGAGATGACCCGTAGATCTGGAAAACCACAAATTGAAAAAGAAGATGAAAGCAAAAGTGACGGAAAAAGAAGATGAAAGGAACCAAAAGAAAAAGAAATAACAACGAGAATCCCTCAAGGAGGGTGATATCTCTCTATAACCATATTGAAATTATGGAAAAGTGAACTAAGTTAAACGGATTAAGATTCCTCTTGTTAGGCTCTAGATACTATTTTAAATATCAAGATACAAGAGGAATTGATAGTAATCCTTGTTGTGTTAAACTACACAACATTGGTTCTATTATATAGCAAACCAATTGAAGAATACAATGAGACACACACAATGTGGGACTAACACTCTTAACACAATGAGACACACACAATGTGGGACTAACACTCTTAACAATGCATATGTGTAATTTCTGACCTAGTGTGAGTTGATTGAAAAATCACACTTCTCAAAAACACTATATGGGTAAAGGATTTCTACTATCACCCTGTTATGGGCTGGACTCAGGCCCACTCTGCACCTCGGCCCAAAGCCCATGCTGCACCTCAGCCCAGCCAAGCAAACCCTAGAGCCGGGCTATATAAGGCAGGTAAGCGGAGCAGTAAGGTACACATTTTCTAATCCTAATCACTATAGATCACACACACCTTGAAGGCAGACGCCTAGGTCAGTGTCAGTGATCCACGTTCCTCCCAGATACCTAATCTATAGGTATCTAGAGAGAAACATTCGAATCCAAGATTAATCATCCAACCTACGTTGGACACATCTGCCAACAGGCAGAACACACCCAAAATAAAGTTATTTTCATTGAGCTCAAAATGATATTGTTTTGGGCGGAAATCAAGATGTTTTTATAATTATAATGTATTGCAGGGTTATATTAGTCTTTATCATTATAATTTTTTTAATCTTATAACCCAAAACAACGTCGTTTTGAGCAGTGGCGGATCCGGCCCCAAAATTTAGGTGGTGCCAAAAAATTTGATATATTAAATTATCAAAATATTTATTATAATTACACAAATTTATCAGGAAAAAAACTTACTATGAATTCTAACATAGTTATCTAAATTATGTACTAAATAATTTCACATAATATTGAAAATTTAAATGAACAGTTGTCGTTGATTATATATCAAAACAAACATATAAAAATGCATTAATCTTTTCGGTAACCATTTCAAACATACGAATTTCACTTTTCTCACACAACATAATAAGTAATGAACCAAACATTATCTTAAAGATATGAAAACACACAAATATAATAATTATATGTATAATAAGCATCGTCCTTCGTCTCCTCTTTCATTATCTATATTCCTTAAATTTTCAATATCTCACGTTAGAGAACAATCATAAGCACGATGAAAAGTTCTCACATTTGATAATTAAGTTTTTGACTATTCTTTGTGTGTGCAATATCCCAAAACACAATAGTTCAATGGACCTTCATATTCCGTAATTATAGTCCTGTTATTCATTTGGTTTCATGATTGTTACTTTCAAGGGTTAAGTGTTTGTCCTTTTAAAGGACACAAATTGTGTCTTTTTAGTTTTTAACACTATGTCTTACTGACAAGGCACAATTATAACATGAAAAGTTATTTTTGTCTCTCTTCACGTCAGTTGAAGTGACTGAGAAAATAGAAAAAAAAAACAATTTTTTATATTATAACTATGTTTTACCGCTAAGATATAATGTCAAAAACTAAAAAGATACAACCTTGTGTCCTTTTAAAGGACAAATCATTTTCCCTACTTTTAAATGAGTTTATTTGGTTTAGTTGAGCTCAAATTTTGAAATAGATCAACTAATTATTTTTGTGATTAAGTTTAGAATTCTTTCTTTTTTAAAATAATAGGAGTAAAAATAAATAACATAACTGATTTAGAATAAAGAAAAAAAAATATACAAGATAAAAAAAAAGGTAAAACACAAAAATAACCATACTATACATGTTCCTTATTATTTGTTTGCATTTAGATGATTTGTTGTTACTTTATATTGAATATTTGATTTTTTATTTAGGTGGTGCCAAACTATAACTTTTATCTTAATTAATTATATAATATATATAATAAGTAAAAAAATAAAAAATAAAAAACCAAGCAGGTGCCAAGGCACCTGCTGATTTGCATGTGGCTACGCCACTGATTTTAAGCTCACTGGATATAATTTTATCTCCGATGATTTTCCCACACTTTATTCGGCTTAAAGATAAATCCTTAAACATAGGATTTGAGCTATTTTTTTAAAGACTAACAGCCTAAAAAATAAAATAAAAATAACAATTTAATTAATTATGTTACATATGACATCATCTAAATTAATTATTATTTTTTTAAACAACAAAATATAAAATATAAAAAAATAACAATTTAACTAATTATAGTACATATGACATTATCTAAGAAAATTTGCTCTGCCTGTCATGTGTAATATAATTAATTAAAGACTTTAATGTTTTTAAAGTAAATGTAAATAAATTATTTACATTCGTTTTCAAAACGACGTCGTTTTGGGTTGAAGAATTAAAATATTATAATGAAAAAATTATTATATCCCTGAAATAAATTATTATTACAAAAACACCATAATTTCTGCCTCAAAATAACGTCATTTTAGACTTAATGTAGATTATTTATCTACAAGGAGCGTAGAAAAAGATAACCCTTAATTAAATTTTTTTTTTAAATGTTTTTTATATCATTCTTTTTTAAACAAATAATTTTTTAGCCTGAAATAAAATTCGCTTTGCGGGTTACATGAATAATGTCTCCCTCACCTAGTTCATATGACGTTGTGTAAAAATAATGCATTTAAAATAATTATTTGATTAAAATACAGTGCATAAGAATATTTTATTTTATCTTGAAATGGAGGAAAACGCATTAGGAGTTAATTAATTGTGATGTTAGTGTTTACCAAAAAGAAAATAAAATGTGATGTTAGAGTAAATTAATAGTGAGACATTACGGTGTTCATTATATATTGTTTGTTAGAAGGAAAAATCACGATTTTGCCACATAATGCAGCAAATTGATCGGACGCAATCGAATTTGTGCTGTTGGGCCTAACAATAGGACCCAATAATGAGACTTTAGCTATCACATGTATTTCGCCAAAATATTGCAAAAAGACTGCAAGCTGCAATAACATAATTTGCATATAAAAAAAAAGGAAAAAGTACCGTCACGTTACGTCACGCCCCACTAATAAACTTGTACATTTTTAACTTAAAAAATGTTAATCATATCGCATTGTTGTAAAATATGCAACTAAAAGCGTATGTTAATTATACGTGTTAAAACGTAACTAAAAGTGCTTCTCAATAAAACAGGTAAAAACGCCATATAAAGATGGTAGTAAGACAAGTTTTTACAAAAAAAAATTTCTCAATTGATTCATCATTTGGACTATGTCCGATTCAAGTACTTGTCAATGTTAGATCTTATTAAAGGTGACAGGTTTCCTAAATCTTTTTTTTTTATTCACAAAACTCGAACTCGAAACATTTTCTTAATGGATTCAGACTGTTTACCATATGTGCCAAGAGTATTTGGTTTATCTAGACTAATATACCAAAATTACATTTTATTATAATACCCATACTCCTCAAAAGACTAATATAACTTGGTATAAATTAAAAGTACAAATATACCTTTATTCTACTCCTAAAAATAACGTCATTTTGAATTCAATAAAAATAAGTTATCTTTATTGACTAGAGATACAATAAACCCTTAAATGCATGCACAAAATATCAAGTACTTGCTTGTACTAACTTATAGTGGCTCTTTGACCAAAAGTTTTTTTTTATTACCCTTTTACTTTTCTTATCGACAACGGTCTTTTAGTGTTGCGGGGGAGTCCTAGCAGCACTGAGTGTCACAACCCCCCTCAGACACTCACACGATTGTACCAAGTGGCGCAATCTCGTTATAATAAAATTTCGGAAGAGCATAACTTTTGATTAGGATATTCAAATAAGATATTTATTTTTTATTTCACATAACCTTTTCAGATATACACAATGACACCTCATTTGGTATATTTTATCTCTTACAAACATAGTTTGAATTTGTAACAATGGTACAACAATCACAAACATATTTTAAACTTGATTTTGAAGTATTTTTATGAGTTTGATGAATATATATATATGTATGTGTGTGTGTGGTAAAAGCATATCTAAAGTTGTTGTATGTGCAACAATGACATGTGCATGGTTATGATTCCCCACATTTAATGCTTTCATCTTTTGTATGGTGATAGATGATAACATGCTGGCCATGCTCGTATATCCCTGCTCTGTTCTTTCTTTCCCTATTGCTAGGGTTCTCCATGTTAGGATAATAACATATGATGTTTGGCAAATGTTGATAGGAAAAGATAGAAACCCTTGATTTGTTTAGCTTACTTGACTTTCAAATGAGTTTTGTGCGAGACAAGAGTTAAAATTTGTCCAGCATGTTATCATCTATCCCTGCTCTGAGTTCTTCATTTTTGCTCTCACATTTTCTTTGTATCTTTTTCTTGTGATTGTGATATCATTGTTATAAATTTGAATTATATTTGTGAGAAATAAAATATATCAAATGATGTGTTATTACATGTATCTCAAAAAGTCATGTAAAATAAAAAAAAATATTTAATTTGGATTCATCAAAAGTTATAATCTTTCAAAAGTTTATAATAACAGAATTGTCTACGTTAATGAGATTGTGCCACTTACATAATCGTATTAGTGACGAAGAGGAGGGTCGCGGCATTAAGTTCTTATGTAAGTGTGGGAGAAGGAGGATCATGGGCTCATGGCACTGAGTCTCGTTGTGACTTTTATGCAACACTAAAAGACTTCCATTAATAAATACTCATAAACAAATACTAAATAGGAAAATTAAAGAGGTGAAAATATCTGTTTGGTCAAAATAACATGTATCCTCCTAGTCGTAGTTTAAGTCTGGACTTAGACCATTGAGCCAATGATTTTCTCATGGTCAGAGTTATTATTTATTTATTTTATCTTTTTTAGTGCATGGTCAGAGTTATTATTATTGACCTTATTAAAAGTTAAACTGCATTTTCCTTTTTCCTTTTTTATTAAAAAAAAAAAACATAAATGCACGCAGAAGAAGAGGGAAAAAAGGTAGGAAGGAAAGAGACAAAAAAAAAAAAAAAAAGCGGGGAAGAAAACATGTTATCAGCGTTCCCTTCCCACTGTCTGTGACATAACTCCGTGATAACAGTCGAAGCTAAAGTCCGAAGCCTTAAACAGAGACGGCGTTACAAAAAGCACCGTACACTGCGCATGACCACTATGAAGACGAAGCCGAAGCCGAAAATGACGACTTCGAAATGATTCCCCTTTTTTCTCTGAAACTCTCTGTTTTGAATTGAAGAGGTAACATTCCTCCATGCCTCATCCTCAATCTTCTCTCTCTCTATTTTTAGCATTTCTGTGTTAATGAATAGGTCTTCAGAATGCTTCAAAACCCTAACTTATTCTGTTTATTCTAACCTATTGCCAAAAATACTTCCTCATTTTTAGCATTGCTGGATCATTTCTCGTTGGTTTTGTTACGAGAACACGGGATTCGGGTCATGGTAGACAAAATTTGCAATCCTTTCTGTTTTTTTTTTCCTTAAAATTTTTTTGGACGGTTTTATTAATAAATATTTTTATTTTCATTTTTTACTTTTTGAGTGTTTCATGGGTTTTTGATGAGACAGAACCGAGCAATTCTCAGTATTGGGTCTAGAGTGCATTTCTGTGTTGCGCTTTCAACTGAGTGAGTGTAAATATTGAAATTCCTCTTGAAGTGGCCGAGTTAGGCTCTTAACTGTTGTTGCTAATATCTTTTGCAATTTCTCTTTCCATGATTGGTGGCAATTAGAAAGTTTTCGTGTCTGTCTAGGAACATGTTCCATGGCTGTCATTATTTTACCACACACTGTTTTGTGCATTAGAGATTTTCGTACGAGGGGTCGAGTGGGATGCAAGTTTTGGTTTGGGACTTGTGCTTTTTATAACACTCCGTATGGATATAATTCTCAGTTAGTTAGCCCAAACGTTAATGAGTGAATTCTGTAAAGTTAACCCTCCCTTCACTTGTGTAATAGAAGTGCTTGTTTAACAATTGAATATTATGATGTCATGTTCATTCCTCACTGAATTAATTTATTCGTTTGCATCAGAAATGAGACGATTAGTGTGTGCTTTATTTAGAGCTTTGGCCTGTGGATTGGTTTTAAAGTACCTTACCAGCAACATCAATTGAATTAACTTTTCTTTTTATTTATTCTTCAGAAGGAGGTAGGAGTACATATTCTCGTTGGAAAATTGAGGTGGTTTTTGAGTTATCTACTGTAACGTCCCGGGTATATAATTGGATGTGTTTTTTCATTAGCTGTTTTTTTAACTTAACTATACAGTACTTAGTAATTAGTCTCTGTATCTGCAAGTTAGATTGATTGTTGTGTATGTCAGCAGTTATCATGGGATCAGCTTGTTGTGTTGCTGCAAAGGATCATACTCTTCCCAACAGAACTGGACGTGAAAGTTTACATAGAAATGTTGCATGTTCACCATCTTGGAGCTTTCGATGGGATGGTTTGGGCCGTGTTACTGGTGAAATCGAGAATCCTTCCTTCAACACATCTCACAGAGTCAGCAGAAATGTTAGCATGGAGTTAAAAGGGTCTTTGAGTTCTGAAAGAGGTAATTTATCTGATGGTGGGAGCACCCTGGAGATTTCTGTAACACCTATGTCTCAGAAGTCCCCTGTTCATGATCATTTAGTTGTAAATCAGATGACTCCATCTTCAGGTAAATGTTAACTTATCATTCTTTTATTGAATGTACTAGAGGCATTAGCGTATGACAGTGATCTTTTTAGACTATCCCATTGTTTGAAGTAGTTTTTTTGCTGGATTAATTCTTTTGGCAATCATTTTTTAAATTACTAAGCTCCCTTTTGTCTTTCCAACTTCGGGATTGGGGAAAATTTTGGTTAGGCTTTCTGCCTGAATCCAATTTTGGGCTTTTGTTCTATTGTACCTTTACTTATTGATAAGGATTCATAATAGTGTCTAGAGGTTTCTCTAGCCTTTTCAGGCTGGTTATTGAGACTTTGCTCTCTTAGTGAGTAGGGGTTGAGGCAAGGGTTAATTTAAGGGTGGCTTGAACATCAACAGGGCTCTTGTTCTTCATTTTTAATGGTGGGGCTACCCACTGAAAATCCAACAAAGGGGCTTAAAAGCTCCATTATCAAGCATTGCTTGTTCTAGATTTGTTTTCTTTTGAAAAATGAAAAAAACTGCTTTTCCGATCTTTAGCTCATGTCCAGATTTTTCTATAATCTTATTTTGAATGCAAGGATCTTTATCTTTCAAATCATTATTCTTTAAGTAATGTATTGGATTGTTCTTCGCCTTTCTTCTGCTGTTTGTTTCCCATCGGGTTTAAGGTTTTCTAATTTGGTTTGTTGTTTTGAATGGTTTACGTATATTGTTTCTGGACATTCTTACGATTATGCCCTCTTTTATGCACTATGGTTCCTTGGTTACTGGTTTTTTTTGTCTGGGCATTGATTTTCTTTTCTTCATCCTCTATGTGCTTGTCGCAGATCTATCCATGTCAAGTAATTGTTCTACAATGGTGAGTTTGAACTGCTGAATTTGATACAGATGATTTGCACAATATCTGATTTATAAGCCTTTTATTGTAGCACCAGCCTCACTCTTTAATCTATATGTTTGTCTTTAGGTGAAGAATCTGGTAGAATCACCAGAAATTGCAGAATCTTCAATACCAAATCTTTTATTTTCAATACCTTCAGTTTACTCAACCCCTACAACAGATTCCATGCCTAATCATAATTATCACAATCTTCCTAATTCAATGGCATCAAGATGGGCTCATCGATCTCCAGGACACCCACTGTTGAGACAAATTTCTGATAGTCAAATCCTGGGTCTGAAATCACCTGACAACTCAATTTCTGAGGGAAGGCCATCATTTGTACTCTCTACTTGCAGCAATGACATGGCAACTGGATCCCAGTGTGGATCATCTGATGGCTGGTCTATGCGCACCTTTTCTGAGCTGGTGGCCTCATCTCAAAAGGAACGGTGGTCTTTTGATAGTGAGTACTTAGGTTCAGGTCGTCTCAAGATAAGTGGAACTAGTAGCAGGTTCTCGTATTCTCCCTCCATGGATTTACAATCTTGTGGGGCTTGCTCCAGGCTCTTGAATGAGAGATCTGCATGGGGCAACCATAAATTTATTGGCAGCAGTAACCTCTCAGTTGTTGCTGTACTTGTCTGTGGTCATGTGTATCATGCAGAATGCTTGGAGACTATGACACAAGAAGCTGATAGTTATGATCCAGCTTGTCCAATTTGTATGGTTGGGGAGAAGCACTTGTCGAAGTTGTCCAAAAAAGGTATTAGGGCCGAATCAGAGATGAAATCCAAGAACCACAGGATATCCAAAAACCGAGTAGTTGATAGCTACATTGATGGTGGGTTAGATGTTTTTGATCGCCAAAAAGATATAGTTTCAAAGATGGAGCCTAGCTCCAGTGCAAGGAGTTCATTTGGAAAGCCGAAACCGTTCTTGAGGAGGCATTTTTCACTGGGATCCAAGTGGAACCGATCTCTGTCGGATAATGATTCTGCCAGGAAGAAAAGCTTCTGGGCAAGATACCGTAAAGACTGAGTTCCCCTAGTTATAGCTGTTAGATGCAACCGCTCTCTAATTACACTATCAGTTTAGAATTTAATATTTTCTATGTTGTCTAGCTTTACTAATAATTTTAGATTTTTGACTTGTCACTAGAAATTCCCACCATGTTGATGTGGTTCATGGTTCATATTACTTTTGGCAAACTCACAGCCTGCGCACCCACTAACATGAAGAAAAAAATAATAATAATATATATATATATATATATATATTTCGGAGTAAAAATAAAAATTTCCACTCTTTATCTCTGTTATTGATTTTTGTGTATACGCCTATATATATATATAGGGAAAAATTTATTTGAAATTACTTTTTTTTTGGTGAAATTACCTTTTTAATATAACCGGTCGTTTAAGAAAATATGCCATGTCAGTCGATAGTGTCTAAGGAGAGAGAAAAAAAGAGCAGTTTTATTGTTATAATTAAGTACGACTGGTATACTTAATTAAAAAGGAGTAATTAGATCTTATATTAAAGTCAAAAAAATCTTTTCCTATATATATATATATATATATATATATATATATTTGGAGTAAAACTAAAAATTTTCTTTATAGATGATGTTGATTTTGTGAAGGATTATAATTTATTTGAAATTAATAATTAATTAATATAATTTAAGAAAATATAATATTAGATGTACGAAGATCAACGGTTAAGATAAGAAGTGAAATTTATTAATCTTATATTAAAGTCAAAAAATCTTGTAACAATATTATATCTCCACCAATTTCAAGATGATGTTATTTTGGAATTTAGAAAAAAAAAATACAAGAGTATTTTGTCCAGTGGTGGATCCCGGGCCAAAAAAATTATGTGTATTTATTTTTCTTAATTTTTATTAGTTCATATTATAATATATTTAAATTATATTAAATACAAAACACTTGAGCAGAGAGCATAAAAAAGAGTTATAATTTTATTAAATATATTTTAATTTTTTTATTTAGTCGAAATATAACACATAACTTAACACAATTTACCCAAATCTCTCACCAAATTATTTTTTTACGCAACACCAAATTATAATTTTTCATATATATATATATATATATATATATATATATATATATATATATATATATATTGCCACCGTTTTTTGATAATTTTAATTTTCTTTTATTGCATGTCCTTTTGGAGTTACAAGAAATAAGTTTAGGGTTATGTTTATCTCATTTTACATGAGATAAACAATTTTCCTACACACAAAAAAGGATTGGGTCCCACCACCCCTTTTTCTATCTTCTCTTACCTGAGGGTCCCACTTGTAATTTTATTTCTACAACATGAGGTAACTATTTTCTTACAACATAAGAGAAATATTTCCTATAAATTTATCTCTTACTGCATGATAAATGTTAATGGCGTGTGTGTGTTATGCACACACAAAAAGTTGGTAAGATCCAATTTTTTTCTTTCTTTACTCTTTAATGGGTTTTATCTATTTTTTGATGTATTGCAAGAGACAAAATTATTTTACGCAACATGAATTATATTTTTCATATATTCTCAAAGTTTATATACCAGAAGTCTTTCCCATACAGTAATCTTAAAACAAGATAATAAAATATGGGAAAAGTGTTTGTGATATTTTATATATACATACACACGCGCGCGCGCACACACATATATATATATATATATACACATATATATATATATACATATATATATTGCCAATAAAGTTTATGGGAAATTTGAATATAATGTTCTAGCATGCAACATAGGTGATGTTGTACTGAACAAAATGTTCATCAAAAAAATTCTCTCCAAATTTCTTATTTTTTTGGTTACAACATGACCTATGTTGCATATTACAACATTATACTCATAGTTAGTTTATAATTTTTCATACAGAAATACTTTGGTGTCTATTTTTTTTATACTGATAAAAATTGAACAGATAACCTAATAATATAGCTTATCCAAATCTCTTCCCACTAGATCAAATCTATTGACTTTCCACATCTATTTTTTAAATTAAAAAAAAAAATCACAACCCAAATTAATTTTACCATTTCCCCCTCTCAATACGGACGCAAAAATCAAATAATATAAGAACAGGTTATAATTACCACTAATTTTTTTTATCATCTCTTACCGCCAATTTTATTATTTTTGAATCAAAATTAAATAAATGACTAACTTGATATTATTTCATAATCGATTGATAATAATAAGTAACAAAAAAAAAGATAATAAATAGAGTATTTATTGAGAAGCAAAAAGAATATTTACTCTACTAAATATAACCAACCCTATAATATGACAACATTAAATAGTAAACTTACTTATAGATCTATAACTGGTTTTATAAAAACACAATTTTTAAACCTAAACCTTTTCCGTTAAATTAAATATAAATAAAACACCTGGCAACCAACACAATATGTGAACTGCCTGTTCTAAAAAAAAAAGAAAAAAAAACTTTAATACAATTGAGTTGGAGCAAGCATTCAATTGAACATCCTTTTACCGTTTAACAAGTTATCCTTCCAATTTTATAATTCGGATGGTACAAGTCATAGCTCAAAGCGAACATCAAGCTTAGCTTAAGAATTAACCTAACTTGCATGGGGGTATTTCTGGCTCAAAAGATGCACTGCCTAGATATCCATGGCTCTCAAAGAATTTTGCAATAGATTCTATTCTTTTCCAAAATCAGCATTGTAGTGTGCACTGGATTCAAGTTTCTTTGCCTCATTCAGTTTCCTAACAGCCTGAAACCAAAATAAGAAATCAAATTATTGTCCCTGTAAGTGACAAGGAGAGGTAGACCTGAGTGATGATCAATGAAAGGAAAAAAAAATTGCTTCCTAAACCAAGAGCTTACCTTCATAAAATCGTCGTGGATCACGTAATCACGCTCAGCACGAATTGCTGACATTCCAGCTTCTGTGCAGACATTTCTAAGATCGGCCCCATTAAATCCCTGGGCAATTTGCAACAGATAATACATCAGATAATGATATGCACCCATTGTTAGTAAAATTAATCCAAGCCATCTGGACTCACCTCTGCAAGCTTCACAACAGCTTCATAGTCTATTTCACCATGCTTAGCTATTCCGGCGGCATGAATCTTAAGAATTTCCATCCTTGACTGTTCATTCGGCAATGGAATTTCTATTTTTCTATCCAATCTCCCAGGACGTAGGAGAGCAGGGTCAAGTACATCAGGTCGGTTTGTTGCCATTATCATTTTAACCTACAAAAGAAACACAGGAAGCAATGTCATTATCAATTTACTATTAGAGATTTGCTGAACGGTCATTCATACAAAAATCAATCACCATATCCATACGAGTACATCCATTAGAAAAGGTTAGTGCTTTTACATTTATTTTTATTTGAATTATATTATATAGTGAAAGAAGTCCACCCTAAAATATTCACCAGTACCATCTTTGCGATGGATTTAAAGCCTAAATATTCCATTCCTTTAAAGAAGCATGTAAAAAGTTGATTTTAAACGTTGTAACTTATAACTTCATTATTACCAAAGTGAAACTGGTCATGAAGTAGAAGCTTATTCATTTGTTTGATAAATGGTAAGCACATAATTCATTGGTAAACGTTACCATCCACGACACACACCCATTTTACAATTGCACCTTCGGAAGTTCAAAGACATCAGAAGAAATTCAAAATATGACAGTAAGTAACAGCCATCGTCTGAAAGTGTAAGATATATGAATTGTATTTAACATATAGGCTTACCTGCCTGTCCACTGCTCAATCCCCCTTCCCCCCCACCACAAAAAAAAAAGGGAAAAAAAAAAAAAACAGAAGTAGAATAAAGGTTATTATTATCCTTTTAATTAGCTACAAAGGAGCAAGTGTTTCAAAAAGCCAAGTAACTTTCCATTTGCATCTTTAGAAGTTCAAGACATCAGCAAAATTTATGAACCTCAACAGCTATGATGCATAGATACCCCAAAACTGGATATGTATCAGTCTCATATGCGACACCAATACTCATACAATACAGCTGATTTTGTATTTTTGGTGCATCCATTTTTTTATTACCTATCACCTCAAAGCATATTCTCACTTTTGAAATCTCATCCATTCTGGAAAAAAATCCGGGATATAGATTTAAGTCCTGCCATCACCAATTTATTCTCTCAAAGCATATTCTCACTTGCAATCTCATCCTTCTCAAAATCATTGTACAAAGCATCAAAATTTCACCCTCAACTCAAATTGCAATGAATGCAAGTTGTTTTCTTTTTATTTTTTACTGTATAAATATAAATATTTTATTTAATATATATTGCTGTACCCATATCTTAATTTTTTTTAAGAATTATTGTATTTGCATATCTTATTGCATCGATAAGGAAAAATAATATACCATCTAAAAGTGTAAGATATATGAATTGTATATACCGTGCATGCTTACTACAGATCCAACACTCAACACCTCCACTAAAAAATAAAACTGCAAATAGAAGACAATAGAAGAATAGAGTTCCTCATCCTAGGAATTTGCTCCAAGGCATCATGTTTTTCTAAAGGTCAAGTATGATGGCTATTTTTAAATCAAGTAAAATGGGATTATGGAATAAAATATACCTTCCCAAGTTGATCAAACCCATCAAGTTGATTCAGCAGCTCCATTAGGGTTCTCTGAATCTCACGATCTGCACTTGTTCCTTCACTGAAACGGCGACCACCAATGGCATCGATCTCATCCATAAAAATTATGCAGGGCTAAACAAACAAGGTGGAGATTTAGAACTACTTTAAATTTGTATATATAAATTGATAGGAAGACAACTAAACACAATCTCACCTGGTGATCACGTGCATATCCAAACATCTCTCTTATTAACCTGGCACTTTCTCCAATGTACTTATCAATTATGGCACTCGAAACAACCTACATCAGAATGAAGGTAAAGTAAAATTATTTTATAATGAAGAACACTTCAAAACACAGAGAGTTGATATTCTGACCTTTAAGAAGTTAGCATCTATATTACTGGCAATTGCCCGAGCTAACAATGTTTTACCAGTACCAGGAGGCCCATAAAGGAGAACACCCTGAAAGATGAGAATTGAGAAGATATTGATCAAATGCAAAATTTAAAAGTAATACTATCTAAAATACGCTTCCACCAAAAAAGTAGAGATTTAGATGACAATGTTGCTAACAATAAAGATTTACACTAATAGAGTTCAGGTACTAGAAAGTGCAGAGAAAAGGTAATCACCTTAGGAGGTTTAATTCCAACTCGAATAAAGAGTTCAGGGTTCATCAGAGGTAATTCAATTGATTCCCTCAATTCCCTGATCTGATCAGATAAGCCACCAACAGCTGAGTAACTGACATTACCAGGATCTTCACGCAGCATATTGTAAACTACTGGATCAACCTGGCAACTCAAATCATAGACAATAGTGACCAGCAGGAATGGAAGAGTAACATATGATTTTCAAAAATAAACCAAATTAGGCAGCCGAACAAGACACAAACACATTCATCAAATAAAAATATGAAAAAAAAAAATTATAACTTACTTCGCGAGGAAGGGCGCGCATTATGGTGAGTGTTGTCATGTCAAGAACCACTCTGGTTCCGGAAGTAAGTTTTTCCTTGTCTACTTTACTGCGGCAGCCAACCACATACCTGGGACCACTGCTTGCTTTAACAATCACTGACATAACAAAAACAAATAAATTCTATAACCATTGACTGACTGCTGAATTCATATCAATCAACAAAACAGATAGGATAATATATTGGGTAGCTAGGGCAGGTATTTGAATTATAAAAAAATATATCAAGAATCAGTGAAGCACACGTTTGATAATCATAAAAAAAACAGAATAATAGCACAAGGATAAAATTTAAGGAAAAAAAAACGGATACCAAAAAAAAAAGTTTCAAGTATCTGCAAATAATCTCAATATATTATAACATATTATGCAGGTAATCCAAGTATCCAAAAGAGACAACCTAAATATAGATATAGAGAATATAAGAAGAATGAAGATGTTCAATGATACATCATTCAAATATGAAATGAAAAGGGTAGAATAATTACAGCGTTCATTGTCAAGAGGCCTGAGAACTTCGCCGATGATCTGCCCAACACTTTGAAGAGACTTCAAATCATCTTCTGTTTTATTGAACTCCTTCTTTGAAGCTCGCAAATTCTCCCTCACTGCAATTTGAGTTTTTAAGTCAAAGTCACCATTCTCCTCCATAAGGATTCAATCAAGTCCATCATTTGTTAAAAAGAAAGGAAGAAAGAAATTGGGCCAAAATAACGAAGAAAGTGAATGAGAATTATTGTTTATTATTAAAATCATAAGCTAAAGGAGACAATTAAGGAATTTCCATTTTTTTGAATGGTAAAGCGCATGCTAAAAGCAGATTGTGGATCAGCCATTAGCAGCTTTAATCAGATGCTATGCCCCTTTGTCTCTGACTAAGAACTGTATCAATATTTCATTGCTCAACTAGGAATATAACTATTTCACCAAAAGAATCACAGTGAGGCTTCTAATTGATTTTGACAATACCTTACCCTAATTTCCAGAAAAAAGATGTAAAATTATTAAGACCACATTTTTCCTAGGTCAGGCTCTCGAATAAACCACGGATATTTTTCTCCGATTTTTTTTTTTTAAAAACCTAATCAAACTAACATGCTAGGATTGTCTGATGTCAAGCGAATCTAGGGTTACAAAAGCCCAAGAGCACAAACCCTAAAACTGGGACTTTTCAGAATAAATGAAAATTAGAAGTAAGAAGAAATTCTAGACGTAATTACAACGGACGGAAAATCGATGGTGAAATTAAGAGACCAACCGGATCGCACTCTGGATTCCAATTCCTTGTGCTGAAGGAGTTTCTTTCGATACTCCGTCGACGCATTACGGCGGCGTACTGCATCTTCTGCGTCAGACATTGTTGTGCCGCTTCGAAATCCCAGAGAACGGAAGGTTGAGGTTGTACAAACTCAGAACACTGGAACAGATTCGAGCGACTTGGAAACCTTAAACTACCAAGTCCGGTACTTCTAATTTATAATGTATGGTTTTTTGTGTGTGAAAATAATGTATGTTTTTAACATTGGACACAAGATAAAAGAATCCGGTTTTATCTTCTATTTTTGGTAACAGAATCCATCTATATCTTAATAAAGAAATATCTGTAAAAACAAAGATAAATAATCTAACAAAGGTATCTATCTCTTGAAACAGAGAAAATTTAAACTGAATCCCAGATTCAATGTACTAGTGTATGAGATAATTATTAATTATCTCATGTTAAATGAGATAATTATTTCTCTTAAATCAATCTAGTAATTAAATAGAAGATTATGATAAAAAAATTTGAAAACTAATTTAACTTCAAATATAGACATAGATTATTCTTCCTATCCTTTTTTCATAGATTATTCTTCCTATCCTTTTTTTAGTGTGTACCTCTTTTCTCTTTCTACCTTTTCTTATCACTCTCCGACATCTTTAGATGAGAATCTCAATTATCTTTATCATTTCTCTTTCCTATTAAGATTCGATCTAACGGTGTTGGAGAGTGATAGATAAAAGCAAATAGAATAAGAGGTAGGTAAAATAACCTATCCTTATATTTTAAATTAAATTAAAATCAAAGTTTTTTGTCGTAATCTTCTATTTAATTACTAGATTGATTTAATTTTAATTAATCCTTAATTTGAAGAGATAGATACATTTGTTAGATTATTTATCTTTGTTTTTACAAATATATTTTGGGAAAAAAATTAATATATTGCGAACATAAAGCTATTTTCATACTATTTATGGATTTATTGTAGGATGTCACGCTAAATGAATTGGGCGCAACCACTCAAGCCTAAGTTAGGCGTGAATAGATGGCAAATTGAGCGGCCCGCCAAAAAATGAGTCAGTCTGCCCCGCCCGCCAGCCCGAGCCTATTTTACATTGATCCGCCTCAGCCCGCCATCACCCCTCCAAAAAACAAACGCGCCCCACTTTTGAGATGGTAGAGTGGATTGATCCACCGAGCCAAAGTTTTGCCGGCTCTAGGCGTGAACCACAAGGCACTCGTGCCTAATTTAGGCGGGACTCGAGTTGACATGTGGCACAAAAAGTTAACAATTTAATCGTAAAATTCAGAATATCATAATTTTTATCTCCGGTATCCAAATTAGGTAAAAAAAAATTGATTCCACGTAACTTTTTGAGTTATACGCAATGACACATCATTTGACATACTTTATATCTCACAAACATAGTTCAAATTTGCAACAATAGTATTAAGAGCTTTTAAACCCAAAAGCCTCCTAGTTGTTTCCAAATCAACACCAAACACAATCTCTTTTTAAAAATCTTGAAATTATGCTATTATAGACATAAAAAAATATATTATTACAAATAGGGATATAAATGCACTAAGCCGGCTTACAAGAGCCTACGACCTATACTATACTAGACCAAATTTAACCTATTATTAATAATAAAATAAAACAGAACTAAGCTTTAAAAAAAATCTATTTAGAGCAACATGAAAGTGCTTATTTATTCTTTTCATTTTCTTTTTTCTTTTTGTTAAAAAACAATTTAAGGAAAGAAAACGCTATATCATTCCAAGGCCAGCCATGCTAAAAGTTTTTTCGGGAACTTACCGTGTTAATTGCATATCATCTAATTTCACCTATTTCCACACAAAAATCTCTTTCACCATGCCACCGCCGAGTATATCTCTTTAGTAAGGTTAGCTATTATTATCTTCCACTTCAATTATATTTTTAATGTTATTACTAAGATGGTACACATTTTGATGGTACAAATCAAGTAATTCAAACCAGAGACAAGAAGCGTTCAGAGCGAGGAAAAGACATTGTACAAAAGACACTTCGTACACGAATTCATTCTCACTGAACCCCGTTTTTTTTTTTTTTTGAACTGTGGAATCAATTTACAAATTAACAGTAAGGTACCTAAGCTGGTTAATTTAATTCTGCCTAGCCTTCAGTAAAACTTCCTTAAGAACCAATGCAATTCTATGTGCCATATGGTGCTCCAGAAACCTCTCCTTCACTCTCTCATACCCTTTCTTTCCCATAGTCAGCCTCTTCTCAACATGAGTAGCCAATTTCACAATGTTATTTGCAAGAGGTGTCACACCTTCTTTCCCAACAGGATGCAGCAAACCGGTTGTCCCATTTACCACAATCTCCGTGGTGCCCCCAGCAGCAGTGCCCTGGGAATATTTATTATTGAAAATAAAAGTTACAAGCTCAAATATAAATGCATAAACATATTATCAATTGCATAGATTCCCAAATTGCATTAACCAAGTTGTAACAGTCTGATGGCAAAAAATTGGTTATTGTTTTAGCAGCAAGAAACAAATAATGAATATTTGTTTGATAATAAATTTCAAATCAAAAGCTTTGTCATCATATCATTCATAATTAATCATCAATATCATCAACGGAAAACATCTACCCAAACTAAAATATCTTATACTCTAATTGAAATTACAAGGAATTGATTATAGTCAGAAGGAGCTCAATTAAACTTTGCAACTAACAAATGAACAGAAGCTGTATCATCTGACTGCCAACAACTATGACAGTATTCTGTATCTCATTCACGTTAGCAAAGCATTGGCTGCATATTTTAGCTTTTAAATATTTCTTTCTCGATATTCTGCCGTGATTTCAATAATAATAGAAGCATACCTTAAACAAATGGGATAACTAGAGGGGGAAGGTAGAGAGGATTGAGCAAATGGGAAGGAAAATAAGGAAACAAAGGTTGACATATCCAAAAGAACAGCGCAAAGGGTGAAGAGGAGCATTCAAGTTGCTGAACAGTTATCCTTTTTCTTAAAAAATCACCAAAAGAAAATTCAGAGTGCCAATAACTCAAATGGACCCACAAATAAGTTAAGAATTGAAAATTCTCACTAAGGATGTAGCAGATGAGCATACATAAGAAGGAAACTGAGATTTGGAAAAATAATTGAAATTTATTTTACACGTGACTTTAGCATTCAAAAAGGCCTCCAAAAATGAAATAACTTTTTTGTTTCTGTTTTTCTTTTCAATTTTTGGGGGAAGGGGGTAAGGAACCAAAACAACAAAAAGATAAACAGAAACATAGAAGACATTAAAGATAAATGAATAAACGAACCATGGTATCATACAACAAACTAGATGATGAGCAAACAATCAGCAGCAATTAAACACAACAATATGTATATGTAAAGAACTAATTCAACCCAAAAGCTTAAGCTGTTGGGTGAGGCTACATTAATGGTTTTATATATCTCAACACGTCCCCTCACACGAGAGCCCACTGGGCTTGAAGGGTGGACAATGCACAGGCCCACCTACCTGTGCGAAGAAAGAAATTCTACTAGAAAGACAGTGGGGGGCGGTGAGAATCGAACTCGGTACACCGAGGCTTTGATACCATGTAAAGAACCAATTCAACTTAAAAGCTTAAGCTGTTGGGTGAGGCTACATTAATGGTTTTATATATCTCAACAATATATAAGGAAAGGCCATTTTGACAAGGCAACTTTAAAATGTAGTAAAGGAGATACCAGTACAGGTAGGCGAAATGCCATTGCTTCAATGGTTATCCTTCCAAAACATTCTCCCCGTGCCTGATGTGAAGAGAAGCACATTCGTGAATGAAGTCCAAAAACCAAAATAATACTATAAACAGAATTTAAACACAATTAATAATATCTATCTTCTGGTCCCTTAATGAACTTTGTCCTAATACATCATGGAAGTCAAACAAATCAATTTACACGTAAGAATCTGGAGGCCAAACAGTCAGACTGGCAAAACAGAACCAATAGGGTTGTCAGTCCAAAATAATATTTTAAGGATTTAAATATATATTTAATTAAAAAAACTAAATTATAAGGTTTGCTATTAGAATGTAAAGAGTTCGGGGACTATGGCCCCCTTGAGTAAATTTTAAGTAATCCAGTAGTACATATTCCCTTACTAAAATTAGAAATAAGTAAATTCATGTGGCATCAAAAATAAATAAATCCGTAAAGTAAATAGAATTAGGTCAGTCATGTTTTTCTAATTTTAGTGGGTGTAGTGTAGTGTAGCATTGAGTTTTCAGTCTCACAGGAGTGCTGAAAATTTATCCTGCCCTCATAATCTACAATGTAGTCCTGCCACTGAAGTCATATAGCAACTCTCACTTTGCCAAAAAATAGAATGTAATATATATTCTGTTTCATAATCAACTCAGCAGTGTACATTATCAGAATATACCTGAGAATTCTGAACAAGAACATCAATAGAAGCCAGGTAGGGAGCCACTGCCAGGGTTTTGTTAACAAAATGAACGCGGTCCTGGATTTTTTTATCCATAACAAACTTGCGCAGTTCCATTTCAAACTTTGTCTGACCATTCATATCACTCCCTACTACAACAGCATGCAAAGATGGCAACTGGAGTTTCTTCTCCTGAATAAGTTGCAGGCTTTCATAAAAGGAGCGAAGAAATAGATCCTGCCCTTTACCACGTGAAACACCTGCAATTATGTGACCCTGGAGCTTAAAATATAGACTGGTAAAAGGATGGTCAAAATGAACGGATAGGGTGTGAAGACTACACAAAGGGAAGGATTAAATTGGCATGCACAACTTAAGAAAAGAGAAATTACAAGCCAAAAGATGTTAATCAAGTAATAAGCTTGCCAGTAGCAGATCATGCTTTAGATTGGATAAAACTAGTCTAACGAGAACTAGAAATGAGTACGGTAGTGATCATTAATGAAGAGATCATACTATTTATGATGGCAAAAAGTAGATCATCATTTCTCACTCCAAGAGATTCCCGAACATGTTCACGAAGAACCCTCTTTGCTACACTATCTTCAGCAACTTCCATAAGTTCCTTGCTATTTCCTAGATGTACAACATAAGTCTCGGGCATTTTAATCCTACAAAGTTGGATCAAAGCATACAGTTAGAAACATGACTGAATTTATAGTTGTTAAACAGAACAGGTAGCTGTAAAAAAATCTATCAAATGATGTTGGAACCATACCCTAAACGCTCCCTAGTCCTATTCTTCCAGTACTCTGCGGTTGTATGTGAATCAATCATGGCACCTGCAACAAAAGGGAGGTGCTTAACATATTCCACTTTGAAATAATGCCCTCGCATTTCATGAATCCACCACAAAACCTTTGGAAGAACATGGGAAACTTTTTCCTTGAGAACGGCATCCAGCCACTTTCCAGCTACAGCAGTATTAAGAATGACTAGATCAGCTTTAAGAGCTGTATCTATAGCCTTTTCACCTTTGGCAGGCAGGACCTATCAGGAGCCAAAACATGTGAAAAAAAGGCTGCACTTAGAAGTCCAATAATACATGGATATAAAACGGTGGTCTAGCCATTTCTTACAGATTGGACTGACATCCAACTCAATAAAGAAACAGTCGAAAAGGCTGAAGAAAAAGAATTCCTCTGTTTATAAAATATTTGAAGAAATCAATGCTATATTGATTACATGGAAAGATATTTCAACAAGCTTACAAAGTTACAACAGCATATCCATCCTGCAGCCTCTCTAGCTGTAAAATGTCCAATTTATGTTATTAAGTTACTGGGAGTTGCAGATCAATCAGTCATTCACTTTCATTGGAGGTATGCTATTTGCAGACTTATTTATGCACACTACTTTACACTTGCAAACATGGAAAAACCCAAGTTGCTGAATCCACATAATATATATTTTTTTTTAAAACAGTATTAATTTGACAGTCACCACGTAGGACTTGTAATTGCAATTTTCTAAATTGTTGTGAATTAAAAGTGAACAGACAAATAGGCATATTATTAATTAAAGTTTGAATTGAACAGGAAATTGGGAGTGGTGACTGGTGAATAGTCACAAGACTCACGACCTGTAAACTAAATTACATATCGAGCATTCACTTTGAGGGAAAGAAAATCACCTGGACTCCTCTGTCCAACATTTTACTTTCCAAACTATAAATCACGTTGTCAGGTTCTGCAGGTTTCTGATTGGTGATCCAAACAACATCAGAACCAACGCTCCTTAACAGAAATGCTAACTCCATTAGCAGCAAAGGTCCGCCTGCAAGTGAATCCAATCCATATTCTCTTTTATCATCAAACGGGGAAAAAAAAAATAGAGATTTGATTTTTTGTGATATAAAGAACCTGAAAGAGTGAGCTCGTGCGAAACCATAAGAACAAGCTTAGACTTCATTAAATCTAGGGGACTGGAACTTGGAACGGAGGAGAGTATCTGATCGTGTTGTGCTCCAAAATGCTTAGTGTTGCAGGAATCAGAATTGCTGGGTCTCATGAACAGCACCATCAATGTTGAGACAGACAAGAATGTCAGTAACATTAGCGTCCACCTCTGCTTCGGCATTGCCATTGAATGCTTCGCCATTCTTCCCAGTTTTCTCAATATCTAATTTCGCATTCTATTTATTTCTTTCTTTTTTCAATATCTAATTGCAAACATGGTTGTAACCTGGTTTAGCATCTTGTCTCTCTCTCTCAGTCCCACATTCCGATCAATCGAGATATCACAAACTATCTACTCACCATGATCGGACAAAGAAATGTATGGGCCTGGAACTCTCTATAATGCAATTCAAAACCCCTTGAGAGTGGGCTTAAATCTAAAGCATCCAGCCCAAACCAATTTAAAATCAAAATCACACTATCTAATTTATAAAATGTATATTATATAAAAAAATGGGTAGGTTATATTTACAAACTTTTTTATTTACAAACTACACTATTTACTCCTGGGACTGGGAGAATACTAGTCACACTATCTTCTCCCCGGAGAATATAGTACAATTTGCAAAAATTTATAAAAAAAAATTATAAACGAATAAAAATTAGGGATTTATTAATCTCATTGAAGAGTTCATACTATAAATACAATCATGGGTGGACCCACTCACTTATAAAAAATAAAAATTGAACTACATGAAAATCCAAAAATATGTAAGAAAGAAAGCTACTTTCCAACAACATGATAGTAAATTTTTCCTATAATTAATTAAAAGAATATAAATTTAAAGAATGATATATGTTATTTTAAAAAATAATATAATTAAAAAAATTATATTTTAAAAAATATACTCATAATTTAATATATTGAGATGAGTATATATTTTCAAGGGACAATCAAACTTTAAAGCAAGTATAAATTAATAAATTATCAGGATTTGAATTTTCTTCCTCGTTACGAAAGGAATCGAAATTAGTGAAATTTTCCAATTTTTATCATTAAAGTATCTTTTCGCTATCTTATCCTCATGGGGTATGAATGAATTTGCCAATTAGTCAAGCAACTTTTTTTCCTTTGGAGCATAAATTCAAGCATTCATAACTGCCAAAAATTACTACTTCTTTAAAAAAATTTCTTGCATTTCTACTTCTGAAAGTTAGGAAGGTAGGTACATAATTAATATTGTGTTTATTTGAGGAAAAAGCATAACAGGACAAAAAGACTTGTAGAATATAGTATTGCTTAGTGGCCATTGTGGTATCCTTAGCAATGACCTTCTCCAACACTGAGATGACAATGTCATTAACTTGAGGGCATGAAAGATATCTCCACATTTCCACAGTGACAACACCAGGGGTGAATAAATCTTTGGTGCTACTGTAACACCAAAGATTCAATACATCTCATCAATCAGAACATTACATGTCAGTCAAATTTTTTTCTTTTCTGCCACATTTTTTCTCTCTCCTATGATGTGTAATGCTCTCATTTGTGGGATGCACTGAATATAGATGCTACAGTAGCATCAAAGATTTATCCCACCAGGGTGAACTTGAGACTGAGAGGGAAGTTATTACAAGAAAACTGATTGGCTGTCGTGTAGCATTGGCTTCTTTGATATATATAAATATGGGTTTTACTTCTCTCATATTGTATGAGAGAGGTTATCTCATGTTGTGAGATAAATTAAGTGGGGTCCACCAATTTTTTTTTTATAAAAAAAAGAGAGACACGTCTTTTTTTATGTGAGTGTAAAATGAGAGAAGTGTCTTATGTAATATAAAAATATAATTTCCGTATAAATATACTACTACTCAAAAGATCAAACCAACGGGAGAGTGACCATTTTGCCACTGTTCATCATAAAATTCACCAAAATGCCACGCGCACAGTAAAAATTACCAAACTGCCACGCATGCTAATTCGCTACTCAGTGTAGCGAATTACGTCTGCTGATGTGTCGCCTCGACACTGGTCCACGTATTTTGCTACACAGAGCAGCGAAATACGTGGTCAAAAGGTCAGCCCGGTCAGTCACTTTTAGGACACGTGTCAAGCCACACATATTTCGCTACCCTGCGTAGCGAAATACGTGGCAACAGTCACCTGCTGCACCGCGCATATGAGACACGTGTCAAGCCACACATATTTCGCTACCCTGCGTAGCGAAATATGTGGCAACGGTCACCTGTTGCACTGTGCATGTGAGACACGTGTCAGACAGGCACATAATTCGCTATCTTAGGTAGCGAATTGTGTCATTTTTTTTCTATATAAACCCCACCGTCCCCACCCCCTCCCCCCACCATATTCTGGCTCTCATCCTCTCCATCTCTCTTGTTTTCTCTCCCTAAGTATTTTCTCTCTCTACAAGGTTAGTCTCTTTTTTATTTTAATTTTCTTTTACTTTTATAATATGTTTGTTTCATTAATTATGTTTTATAAATGTGATATATTATTTTATATTTACACTTGCATGAATAGGTTAGTATATATGTTATATTATTTAGTGTTTAGGCTTGAAACTTTAAGTTAGTAAATATGTTATATTATTTAGTGTTGATATTTGAAATTTTAGGTTAGTGAATGTGGTGTATTATTTAATGTTGGTACTGGAAATATTAGGTTAATAAATGTGTGAATTTATTTTATGCATGAATGAATGGTTAGGTCTACATAATTAAAATTCTTAATTAATTTATATACATTAATAATTTATAAATTTTGATTTTAGATTTTGTGTAATTTTTTTTCTATATAAACCCCACCGTCCCCACCCCCTCCCCCCACCATATTCTGACTCTCATCCTCTCCATCTCTCTTGTTTTCTCTCCCTAAGTATTTTCTCTCTCTAAGTATTTTCTCTCTCTACAAGGTTAGTCTCTTTTTTATTTTAATTTTCTTTTACTTTTATAATATGTATGTTTCATTAATTATGTTTTATAAATGTGATATATTATTTTATATTTACACTTGCATGAATAGGTTAGTATATATGTTATATTATTTAGTGTTTAGGCTTGAAACTTTAGGTTAGTAAATATGTTATATTATTTAGTGTTGATATTTGAAATTTTAGGTTAGTGAATGTGGTGTATTATTTAATGTTGGTACTGGAAATGTTAGGTTAATAAATGTGTGAATTTATTTTATGCATGAATGAATGATTAGGTCTACATAATTAAAATTCTTAATTAATTTATATACGTTAATAATTTATAAATTTTGATTTTAGATTTTGGGTTTTGAAACCTTAGGCTAGTAAAATATATTAATATTATTTAATGTTAATATTTTAGCCATTAGGTTAATAGTTGTGTTAATTTATTTTACGCATAAATGAATGGTTAGACTAGGCGTACATAATTAAAATTTGTAATTAATTTATAAACATTAATAATTGATAAATATTGTTTAATTTTGATATTTGAAACCTTAGGTTGGTAATTACGTGAATTTATATTAACGTATAAAAGCTTAGGTCCAATTTATTTAATTTTTTATTTATTCTTTAATATTTTTAAAATATTATTTAATTTTGGCATTTGAAACCTTATGTTAGTAAATGGGTTAATGTATTTTACGCTTGATTGATTAGGTGTAAATAATTTAAGTTTGATATCAAAGAATTTTTAATTTAATAATTTATAAATATTGTTAAATTTCGATCTTTGAAACGTTATGTTAGTAAATGTGATAATTTTTTTTTACGTATAAATGATTATGTGTAAATAATATAAATTTGTAATTAATTTTGTAGACTTTAATAATCATAAATATTTTTTACTCTTATTTTTTTGATTTTTGCAACCTTAGGTTGGAAATTATGTGAACTCTTATTAATGCATACTCTTATTAATTCATAAAATCGTAGGTTTAATTAATTTAATTTTTTAATTTAATAATTTATAAATATTGTTAAATTTCGATATTTGAAACGTTATGTTAGTAAATGTGTTAACTTTTTTTTACATATAAATGGTTATGTGTAAATAATATAAATTTGTAATTAATTTTTTAGACTTTAATAATCATAAATATTTTTTACTCTTATTTTTTTTGATATTTGCAACCTTGTGTTGGAAATTATGTGAACTCTTATTAATGCATACTCTTATTAATGCATAAAATCGTAGGTTTAATTAATTTAGTTTTTTAACTTATTAATTTATAAATATTGTTAAATTCCGAACTTTGAAACGTTATGTTAGTAAATGTGTTACCTTTTTTTTTACGTATAAATAGTTGTGTAAATAATATAAACTTGTAATTAATTTTTAAGACTTTAATAATCATAATTTTTTATTTAGTTAAAGCATAAACTTAAATGGAGGAAAACCTATTAAATTGTGCTTTTATTAATTTAATTTATTTGTGGCTAAATATTTGTGAATTCTTTGTTGATGAATAATAACTTAATTGTTTTGTATTAATTTATTTACATATGGAGCATGATTTGCCACCTCGCCCAGTGTCTGCACGCAGTGTGATTGATCCTGGGCCTTCAGACAATACGCTCCTGACTTTACAGGAGAAACATATATCCACACTGTGTGGAACGCTTGTGAGGATCTGGATGCTGATGATCGTGTGATTAATGTGCGACACATGATCATCGTGACATTGCGGAGGAGATTGAGCCATGACTGAGCCATTAGATTATATGAAATAAATATGAGGCATTAGATTAAAAATAAATCTAACGGTGATAATTCAGTAGTAAAGGTAGTAAGATTAGTAGGTAGTAAATATAACCCTTCCCATAAAAAAATGGATAGGTTATATTTACAAAAAAATTTGTTTACAAACTACACTTTTTTCTCTTCGGAGAACACTAGTTATCTTCTCCCGGGAGAACATAGTGCAATTTGTAAAAATTTATAAAAAAAAATTATAAACGGATCCTTCCCCATAAAAAAAATATAATTAAGGGATTTATTAATCTCATATTGTATTTGTAAGAGAGTTCATACTATAAATGCAATCATGGGTGGACCCACTCACTTATAAAAAATAAAAAAATAAAAACTGAACTACATGAAAATCCATAAATATGTAAGAAAGCTACTTTGCAACAACATGATAGTAAATTTTTCCCATAATTAATGTAAAAGAATATAAATTTAAAGAATGATATATGTTATTTTAAAAAATAATATAATTAAAACAATTATATTTTTAAAAATATACTCTAATTTAATATATTGAGATGATTATATATTTTCAAGGGACAATCAAACTTTAAAGTAAGTATAAATTAATAAATTATCAGGATGTGAATTTTCTTCCTCGTTACGAAAGGAATCGAAATTAGTGAAATTCTCCAATTTTTATCATTAAAGTATCTTTTCGCTATCTTATCCTCATGGGGGTATGAATGAATTTGCCAATTAGTCAAGCAACTTTTTTTCCTTTGGAGCATCAATTCAAGCATTCATAACTGCCAAAAATTACTACTTCTTTAAATTTTTTTCTTGCATTTCTACTTCTGAAAGTTAGGAAGGTAGTTACATAATATTGTGTTTATTTGAGGAAAAAGCATAACAGGACAAAAAGACTTGTAGAATATAGTATTGCTTAGTGGCCATTGTGGTATCCTTAGCAATGACCTTCTCCAACACTGAGATGACAATGTCATTAACTTGAGGGCACGAAAACTGATAGAAATCAGGATATTGACCGAAAGATATCTCCACATTTCCACCGTCACAACACCAGGGTGAACTTGAGACTGAGAGGAAAGTTATTACAAGAAAAACCGATTCGGTGTCGTCTAGCATTGGCTTCTTTCATAATGTTTTTTGTATTTTTTAAAATAATCGGATTAATGGATATTTCAGTTTATTTCATTGTGATAGGTCTATTGTGATTAGGTTGATTTAGGTTTTTGGCATCTTTTAATATTGGGTCTAGTTGGTAGCACAGTATATGCATTAGTGTCCGATTGAGCTTCTGTGATGAGTGGACCCATCAGATACACTGTTGATTAGGATTTTACTAGGTCCCCTCTCTAGCCTATTTATATTAGGGTTAAGCCTCATGAGTCGTCATGCTCCCATCGCTGAAGGCTGCCATTTTCAGAATAGGTCATAGAGAGAAAGATATGACATGTAGTTTCCTCATTTCTTTCGCTTTATGATGATCCAAGGTATGCACAATCTCAATTTAAATTTCATATAATTTGGTATTTTATATGATCTAGGGTTAAAATAATTGTTACATATACTACTACTCAAAAGATCAAACCAACCACTCTAGTGTTTTGTTTTTGACATTGGCACCCGTATTACTTCCTCCACGGCAGGATGATGCACACTTCATTTTATTGTATGGCATAAATAAGATATTTTTGAACCTCAAACCCTTTTTATGTTAAATTTTTTTTGATTTTCTTAATAAAAAAAGAAAAAAAATTGACCTTATATTAACCTGATCAAGATTCAAGACTGCAAGTCCCAAAAGTTTCACGGTGATTTATGAATTTAATTAGATTGCTTTTCCTATTGGGGTTTAATTACTTCAACTATCAACTAATCGTAAGATTACAGCCTTCATTATACTAGACACAAGGAGGATATTTAGTTGTAGACATGCCTGAATAAATTGCATCTTTGGCAAGTTTAATGTACATGTAACCAATGTTATTAAAATTAGTCTAGTCATTGACCCGGTCGAGGTACCGGGTTATATTAACCGCAATGACCCTTTTTATGTTAAGATATTTAGTTATATTAAAAAAATTATAAGCGTATTGAAATAGTTGAAAAATAATAATTAAATTCTAAATATTTAAATATAAAAAATAATAAATTATACATTATTGTCCAATAAAGGATCAAACAAACATATAATGCTTGTGATATTGATATTTCAGATTCAGACATCTCTAACTATAGATCAAATCAAAATTCTTTGCATAATGCATAACTGGCATAATATTAGTATTGAAGGTACATAACTTATGCAAGTCAATAAGCAACAGATCATTTAAATATGTCAATTATGATTTAAAAAAAAAATGAGCCGGGTCACCGATTTTCCCTAAAATCGGTATACCGGATCTGGTACTTGGCCGAGTCAATGTGATAGCCGAACCGATCAGATGATGGTTCACCAGGTTCTTAGTCAATCCGATTGATCCGATCCGATATTTATGGCTAAGTTTCACCACCCATTTTGTAATAGTGTTGAGATATTTTTTGTATAAGAAGTGCTGAGATATTTAATTATGATGGTATCTAACATTAATTGATAATAAGATAGGTGAAAATAGTATAAGCTGAGAGATACATCAGCGTACCAACTTAAGATTTTGAATTAAGACGTGTAAATTTCATTTATTGTAGATAAGCTAATTTAGTCCATTAAAAATGTAATCCCGAATCATGTGCTCCCCAAATACATGTAACTTTAAGGAGACAACATAAGGCAGGAGTTGAGATTCAAATCCTATACTATGAGTCATACGGGTTCAGGATGTGAGTCTAAAGGGCTTGAGTTCGAATCCTAGTAAACACAATTTGTGGGGAGCGGAGAAATTCTTGCCCTCTCAATTCGCGAAAGGGATTAGTCTTATCCTACGTGGGGTGGGAAAACCCTTGGGTATATCAAAAAAAAATTTAAAAAAAAATCCTATACCATGACACCCATTTTGTGTATTAAAACCTGTTTTCACATTACCAAATTAATCTTCAATATCACATATTCCAAACCCTTTTCAAGTCAATGATGACCACAAGTATGAATAAAGTGATCAAAGCTATTCGCTAGGAGACTCTCACTTCCTCTTCTAGTACTTCCATCATATTTGGAGGCATCATCAAATATTTGAGTAACCCAACATGAAGAAAGAGAGGGTTCCACACAATACATTTATAGGAAATATTACCTTCCTTTTAATAAGATAATTTATTTCATTTTCTCTTACTTCGATTTTCGCACCCCACATTTTTTTTTCTTTTTCTTTTTTCTTGTAATGGCAGGACCCACCCATTTTCTCTCTACAATATAAAATAACTATCTTACGTGAAAGAAGATTAATAAAACCCTACATTTATATATCTTAATACTTATCAGTCTGGCAGAAAAGCTTACCCTCACCTTATTAATTTATTTATCTATTATTAAAGATGGATTTGATGACCGAATAAATTGTTGGGGAAACATAACTTCTTTAAAGATTTCCATACCGTTTAGGACAAGGCTAAAATTTTATATTTTCACAAATAGAGTCAAACTCAAGAAAAATTTATAATAAGTAACATGGCAAGTTAAAGTTGATTTTTAACAGAACAAACATAACTATTTAAAGTGTAACAGTTTTCCAACCCCATTATCAGTTTAAGAATTTTGTTAGACAAAAATAAGAACTTTAAATGGCTATCACCTACCTCGTTTTCTTCCACTAATTTGATTTTTAACAACAAATCTTATGAAGTTGGCTATCTCAATGATTACAAAAAGATGAAACATGATATGATTATACGCGAGTGCTACTGAAACAGATTGCGAATTTGTGATAAAGCTATCTTCTCATCCATTGGTTTTTCCAATCAACTGGTATCAATTGCAAACCTGACATAACTACAAGTAAATCCTCAACATGTTTTAAAAGGCTGATAGCTGGTTTTACTAATCTAAAGAACACATGTCATGATTTTCGAAAACTAGAATTTCACCTTAAAGTCCTATTGGCTCATCTTGTTATGTTACAAAATGATTCTCTCCTGATTTTGGAGAAAGTGGCAAGCAACCATTTCAAGGCCCATTAATATCAACCAATTTTTTTTTTTTTTCTTTGGTGGTTTTAATTCAATCTTCCACACAATCTGTGGTATCTTCCCTCGCCAAGTAGTTGTTAGCAGGCGGGTTGGAGTCTTCTGAAGAGTCTCCGAACTCTTCTTTGTACATTTCTTCTATCATTGGTTTCCATAGCCGTACACGAGCATTTATGAACCAATTTGAGACCTGAAGCAACAATAAATACACTAACATGAGTACCATAACTAGGGAAAAGAGAAAATGAAGTCAGTAGGGTTAGCCAGCCTAATGGTGATGGGTGTGAGTAGCTATCTAATAGGGTGTATGTATCCAAAGAAAAGAAAAGAGAAAAGTAAAAGAAAAAGAGAAAATGGAAAATGGAAAAGGGGTGAAGTTTTTGGATATAAGAAATTACTTGGTTCTTAGTTAAACCTGTCTGGGATGCCAGCATTAACTTTTCAGAATCATTAGGATAACTGCAGGAAAAAGATATCAAATTAGCATTTCTGTAAGGCAGGAAATGAGTGAAGTTGAAAGAAAAAAAAAAACCCACTTCGTGAGTGTCTGGGGAAGAGAATACTCTAAGCAGTCTTTCCTCTGCTTTTTACAGAGAGACTGAATCGAACCCGTGACGTGACACACCACGGCAAGCAAGCTTACCGCTGAGCCAAGCTGGCCCATCGAGGTTCAAAGAAAACAAGAACCTAATTTTGATAAAGCTTAGTAGTAGCAGCTTACGGGTGGAGAAAGTGCTCAAATAGCCAAGAACGAAGAATTGCTACAGAGGTCTCAGGCAACCCTCTGATGGGTCTCCATACTTGCCGTTGGTTTTGGATCACCCCAAGATGTTGGAGAGACATTCTATTCTGTCTAGAATCTCTATCAAACAAGCTTAGTTGAGATAATCCGCTATTGATTTTAGGCAAATCATGAAAGAGTTTTCTTTTCTCCACATTTATTTGTGACAATATGGCATCTCTCAAGCTGCAGAAATGCCTAGACATGGCTTGAAGTGCCAAAGCAGTGTAACACTTTGCAGCTCCCATACCTGCTATCATTTCAAATGATGACACCACTTCTTCCATTTGATGGTAATATTTCTCATATCTGCCCTCAACCTGAAAAATTAATTGAGTACAACGAAAGAAAGAGATCAATTTAAAGTCTAAATGCCATCCAAGTTAGTGAAAAAAACTGGAAGTAAGGACCAACCTCATCCAACAAAGTAATCAACTTTGCAATTTTCATTTGATGTTCATGTTTGTCAGCCAATAAAGGTCCATTATTCCGCAACTCTGCTTTTAACTCTGAGGAGAGTGTTCTACTCCCATGAAATAACTTCTCCCCATATTTTTCACTGATGCTATCAACCATGTTTCCACCAATATCAACAAGATCTTGAAGAAGGGACTGTGCTGGTTTGAGGTATCTTGAGTTCCCAATGACAGCAGCAAAAGAATCTGCTCCATAAGAGGTGGAAAGAGAACGGTTCAATGAGGTAGAAGAAGAAGGAAAAGTGCCAGTGGTGAAAAAGTAGTCACTAGTTAGATGCTCCACTGGTGGATTACAAGCTTCCCGTGCCTCTTGTCCAGACATGAAGTAATTGGGGTTAATGAGACCAGGATTTAAGGATCGATGCTTGTATTCATCAGAAGGAACAAGCATGTGAGAGCCCAAAGAAAGGGAGAGGCCTTGAGGTTGGTGATTATTCTCATTAGCAGCTCCAAGAAGATCCATCAAATGCCTTGTGTGGCTGATCTCAGAGCCCTCAGCAGCTATTACAGGAGCTTGCACAAGGTGCACTGATCTTGTTATTCTATCTCCAATAGATTGAATGCTTGGAAATGCTCCCAGTGCTTCAGGAAATGCATTGTTGCTCCTTAAGGAAGAGCCATAAGCATCGAGGTCTTGGTTCTCAAATTGGTTTTGATGGGTTATGGAGTTGGACATAATGAGCTTGTGAGATACTACTTGTTTGTCTTGTGACTGGGGAATTAAAAAGGAACCCCCAAACTATGTTGGTGGGTAGTAAACAAGTTCTTCTCCTTTGTCTAACTAACAAAGTGAAGAACAGAACCTATTGGAAATTTGAGGCATGTGAGTTGTGACTCTCCACTACAGTGAAAGAGAAGAAACATAAATCCCATATCATTCTGATTTCTAAAAAAGACAAAATGAGGAAATGGAACATCAAGGGAAATGAACACTGTTTTTTACGTACTGAAGAAACTATTTGAGCAAAAAGCTATCTGAAGAAATGACTTAATAATACACGGAAGTGGAGAATCCGTACTATGTAGCAGAAAGCCCCATCGATTTTCAGCTGTGGATTCATTGGCAAGGATAATCAGTCGTCACAATCAACTCCCAAGTTTCAAATTTGAAGGCTGTACACTTTAAAAAACCAAAGCCATTGATCCCGGGGAAAATGCAGCTCCAGTATTCAGTAAGAAAATGTGAATACTCTAATAACTGCCAAAATCACAGAGAAGGTTTATTTATTTGGAGAAAAGGTTTCAAGACAAGCTAAGAGGTGTTAAAAGAGACCGGACTTGTAAAGAGCATAAATAAAAATTAACAACTTGAAAACAGGACAAGGTTGAAGAACTGTTTTTACCCATTAACTCAAACTACTTATTGGCACAGTAAAGATGCAAGGAAAGAGATTTTACTGAAAGGCAAGACACAGATAACTATGTTAGATAAATTTTTCTGATATGTGAAGAAACAACTAACAAGTACAATTAACATGGAAATTTCTTTTATTGAAAGTAAATTTTTGTAAAAATAAAATAAAGTTGCATGATAAAATAATTTTAAAACATTAAAAAAAAAAATTTGCATTGATATTTTATCCACAAATAAGGCTACAAATTCAAGGCACGTGGCAAGTGGACCTGAAGCCCACACCTTTATAGCTATTGAAGTTTCACGTTTCAAGTTTCAACAATGATGCAAATATGCCTTCGATAATAAATTCAATGAAAAATTACAATAATTTTGGTTCTCTTTTCCCAGCAGATCTATATCAATCTCTACCCTCAGACCCTATGAGTCTATGACACAGTTCTGGCCTTTCTTAAAGAAGCCAAGTTAATTGGCTATGTTATAAAACATAGAAAATGACAGAAAAATAAACTGGTCCCCAACTTTTCCTGACTATAAACAAGAAGCAAAAGCATCAACCTTCCAGCTTTACTCCCTGCAGTTATTTTTTTTGGGGAGACTCAAAAAGCAGCTCGAAACAGTGTGAATCTCTTTCCCTCTCATCACAGGAGAGGATAAGAGCCCTCCATAGGTTAAACTGTTGTGTTCATTATATTGTGGTCATCTGCAAAAAGAGGAGAAAAGTGGGCTATCTTTTGCACACTCCCAGTTCTAGGATTGTCAGTTTGTGAGGCTGTATAAATAATAAGGATGGAATATCTAACTTTTTTGCTGTTAGGGTCTTGTGAGAGCATGCATAGGGATGTTGAAAGGACACTGATTATCACAATTTGTGAAGGGAGATAAATAAAATAAAATAAATTACAATAGAGAGAGAGAGTGTGAGGTGCTTTGTTTGGTCTGATGTGTTGATTAGACTTATTATGGGGAGCGTATTGGTCCCTTTTGGATGCCTTTGTAATGATTGCGATCTTTGTTCCTTAGGGGTCCTCCAGTTGTCATTTTCTCCTTTCGTAACTTTGGTCTGTTAAAAGCCGCATACCTAGATCAGAGCCCCTCCTTCATCTTATTTCTATACAAAATAAAATACATTATTTATTCAACCAAGCTTTAAAATGCCCTTTGTTCCCAAATATAATACAATTTTGTGCATCTTCTAATCCAAAAAACATTTCACCAATCTTCATAGGTTCAATCAATTTTATTTTTTTGAAAAAGAGGGATAAGATTTTATTTCTGGCAAGAAAAGGTTGCTTCCATGCAAGTTATGAAGCATCATCATTCATCAATGACACAAACAAAGGTGTGCACATGGACCACACGACATGCGTTTTTTTAATTTTAAAACAAGATTCCCTTATTCAACATAATGCACAAGATGTGTTCTTTATATCCTTACAAAAATTACCTGCACATACAACCAATCATCTGTAAAATTATTACAAGCGAATATCTACACATATTTCTACCTGTATATTTTGTACGGTTTGTAATTTACGTAACTTTATGAACAATGGGCAACAAGAATGAACAAGAAAGTAGCAGCAGCATATGGGCTTTTCTCTTTCCGCTTTATATATGGTGGTACACCTTTTGCAGCAGAGATCCCTTAAAATCATCAAATATTTTTGCTAGATATCATACGACAAACTCATGCAAAAGATGAGGATTGCCAATCCTGTGTTGTTGCTTTCCTGATTCTGTGAAATGATAATCTAGCAAATCAGTCTCTGGAGAAGAAGCCAATGTCTGATTACGTCTTTTATGTATGGCATCATCGGACATGGTAAATCCATCGCTTTCACAGTTCCTCAATTCCAATGCAAGTGACACGTGGCCACCCACAGTAATGTTACCCAACTCTGATATATCATATGTAACAGGAGGAGTAGTAGAAGTCATTATTAGGCTGCCATCACCGTTCTGGTTGTTTGGGATAGGCTCACTCGAATAAAGATCATTGTTCATGCTAAACCTTTGGTTACCCTGCAATTTCCTTGTTCCAGAAGAATCCATCACATTTTCTCTGTCCAATTCAGTAGTGGAGGAGGCATGTTCTGACTTCAACCCATGAAGTTGCCCCGGTTGAACACTATCAACAGTTATTAAATTGTCCTGTGACTCTTCCCATTTATTATCAGACGCTTGAACATCATCTCTTTTACCTATGATCATATTTTCAGAAGAAAGATTGCAGTTCATCTCCGATTCACCAAACTCTTCTTTGTACATTTCCTCAACCATTGGCTTCCAAAGACGCACCCGTGCATTGATGAACCAATTTGCCACCTGATATGAACACACATAATAAAGATTAGCAACCACGGTACAGGACTGAAACTTAGCTGTCTTGTCAATAACTTAAATCTGAATCCCAATCAGAAACGGAATTTCAACAGAAAAATTAATTATTTACCTGGTTCCTGGTCAAGCCTGTTTGTCTCGCTAGCATAATTTTCTCTGAATCCTTGGGGTAACTGGTGTTAATAATCAAATGAAAGTTGAAAATGAATTTTATTAAAATAACATAAGCAGAATTTAGTATAATACCAGTAATTGGAAAGAAAGAAAGAAAAATAAGTACAGTGTGACATAACGTACGGATGAAGAAAATGCTCAAAGAGCCAAGCACGGAGTATTGAAACAGAGCTTTCAGGAAGTCCCCTCTGAGGCCTCCAAGCTTGTCTCATTACACCAAGTTGTTGAAGGGCCTTTTGCTGTCTAAGCTGCTGATCCACATAGCGAAGACGGGGTATTCCCTCTTGTTCCCCAAGTCCCCTTTGTGCCACTTGAATTTGGCCACTGATAGCATCACGCAAACAGCGAAAGTGGCGAGAAATTGTTCGCAAAGCAAGTGTAGTATATGGTTCTGCTGCTCCACACCCAGCAACCATATCGAAAGATGACACCACAATCTGCATCTGATGGCAATACTGTCTGTATCTTTTATCAACCTACCACCAGCACAAAGAAAGGATTATGGATTCAGTCATTAGCCAACACTATCATTATCATAATATTTAAGCATACCGTTCAAACACTAGAGCAACTTATATATAGACATTGATATAATTGTAGAGTAGTATTATATCCTCATAAATTCATAATTAATCCTCTTTCAAATTATTTGATATTACATGAGAAATTATAAACTATTTGTGAATATTAACCATATAATAAGTGGCTTTACTGGTGGTGTACTTTCTCAATCTGATGTGACAGCTAACCTTTCGAAATCAATTCACTGCACTGTTACTGATTAAGGCAATTGGAATCTCTGCAAACCGTGACAGTATCGCAGGTACACCAGAGCTCTTCCAAATAGTGTAAAAGCAGAGAGGTTTTAAAACAAAAACAAAAACACACACATAAACTCTCATGGAGAGGAGTAACAGTTAAGAAAATAACTTGGTAGTATCTGAAAATTTGTTTTATATAATCTTTAATGAGGTAGGATATTTTTACTACAATTTTTTCTCTTACCATTGAACTATCACTCTAATTACCATCAGATTAGAGGAAAAATTGAATGAAGAGAGAGAAAAGAAAAATAACTTTTGATTCTAATAGTAATTAGAGTGATAGTAGAAAAAATTGCTATCATGAATATCCTACCTCATCTTTTATATGTTATTCAACTGATACATGAAAGAACAAAAAATTAAACATTGAAACAAAAGCATTTTCTACAAGGTAATTGGAAACAGGCTAAACCAATTATGTCAATGGAATAAAAACAAACCGTGTTAAGTTTACCTCATCCAACATGGACAAAAGCTTTGTCTTCTTGTCCAACAAATTCTGCCGTTCTCCAGCTGATAGTTCACAAGAAGGATTGCCAGTAGAACCATTAGGGCCTGAAGATATTTGCATAGATTGACTGGTAGATTTTCCATCAGAATCTTTGGAGCCATCTAATCCAATGTCACGCAAGTTATCTTGTTTTTCCATTCCATGTTGCTTAAAAGCCTTTCGGACATTAACTATTTCATCAAGTAACTCCTGTACCGCCTTAAGGTATTGGGAGTTAAGGACAATGTTTGAAAAACCTGGTGATCCTTGCAGGCATGGATCAGAGTGGATTTCTTTAAGACTGATTGAGTGGTGCGGGTTGTAAAAACCCTCCTTTTTGATAATGTCATGAAAGCCTCCAGAAGATGCAGATGCCATGCATTCAGCACTTCTCATTATGGATATAAGACCAGGGTCGGGATACTGGTATTGAAACGAAGGGACAGATGCAGTAGAAGGCATGAGGGTCCCGAGACTAAGAGATAAGCCCTGACACTGTATATTTTGCTCATTATCTACAATTCCCATTTGTGTCCTTGCAACAACATGGGAATCTCCAGCAAAAGAGTTGCACGCTGGATCACCAGTTGCAGTATTGGAATGCCCATCAATAGACTGCATAGTCACTGTGTCACCCATTGCTGTGAAAAACTTCACCTCATTTTGTCCTCCTACAGATTCACTATAGTTATGAGGTAACAGAGAACTCCCGGACAACATCTCTGCATAGGACCCCGAAGAAAAGGCTTGGTTGGGATACATTGTAAGATTAACAGTTGGAAATAAGAAGCTGATTTCTGGTTTCTTCACTTTAGAGTCAGCTGGACATCTCTTTCACTACTTATATTTGGTAAACAAGTAGAAATGATGAGCTCAGGATATAACATTCCTCCGCTATTCTGTTCAATGAGATAAGAATGATATTCAATCAAAAGCTCATTGAATTAAAAAATCAGGGGGAGGGTGGGTGTTACAGAAGTTTTTAAACCAGACAGAAAACTTATAATAAAGCAGAGGAAAATAATACATTGTAATAAAGCAAACGCACCACAATATATGCAATGTCCGAGACTTAAAATATGCGTAAGCATATAACACGGACAATTCAACTTCACCCATCAACTACAAAACATTGATTTATAAGACATAAAGAAATGGAGCGGTTTGGCCAGTATTCAACATTACATTATTTCCATTTGGCAGATTTGGTTTTAGAGATTTTTGTCCCAACAGTTGCGCGTGAAAATTCCTCCAAGATGCACAAGAATAAAATTTATTTTTCTTCTCAAAGTTAAAACCCAAAATCACTACCCCCAACTTTTCGGGTATAAATATTCTTCCAAACAAGTGCAAGGTAGTCTAGTATTGTTATATTTTAATTACCATATCATCAGTTCAAATCATCTGAGTATCATTTTTTAATCCAGGCTTAAAACTAGAGATTCAGAAAAGGAAAGGGAGAAGAGGGTTTTGTTTATGGGGTCTTTGAAATAAAGAAGAATAATAGGCTAATGTGGCACTCAGTCGTTAAAAGGTCAGCAAATTCTCATGGGATGGATGAAAGAAGCAGAAAACATATCTGATTAAAAGCAAAAAAGAAGAAACAAAAGCAGATCCCATACTTTCATCATGAGCTGAGTATAGATGGAAAAGGGCAAAATGGAGGCAGCAGAAAATTATGAGAATTACGAATTTGACAAACAAAGACAAGGCACAGAAAACCAACCAAACATGAAATAAAAATCCCACAATTCCACTTGTTCAGAATACAGAGCTTCCTAAACCAAAATAAAAATAAAAATGGCTCAAACAGTGAAGCACCAATCAATCAAGAACAGAACACAATCATGAGGAAAAATTCCGTCCCGCTTAAAAGTACCTCACTCATTGGTTCTCAAATTAGAAACACTTTTTTTCCATTTAGTCCACAGTAACTTTCACATTCAAATTTCCAGCTTTTTAATCATCAAATTCAAATCCCACCCCATCACTCCTGTTACAAATAGATTCATCTACTACCACAAACAGCACCACATCATGATCATCATCATCATCAAAACCTTAAAAGCCAATCTTATTGTTCTGTTATAGCCTTGTAGGATTTATCAAAATGAACGCCAAACACCAAAAAAAAAAAAAGTTAAAACAAAGACGAAGGAAAAGAGAAGTAAGTACCTGAAAGTCCGAGGAAGTAACAAGGGACTAAAAATCAAGCAAAAAATTATAGACAATAATCCATAAATTGAGTTTGAGGAAGCCAAGCCCAGACAATTGGCAATCCCAAGAGATATATTTCAAACAAAGCCGAACTCCTTATCATTGGAACAACGGCACCAACCAATAAAATAAATTATTATTAAAATAATAAAAATAATATTAAATGCGGGAGCTTGTTTACTTGCCAACACCAACTACTTTTTTTTTTAATATAAAAAAATAAAATTTGATATTGGTATAAAGGAATAAATAATTAGTAAATTTTAACGTCAATCATTGTCGAGTTTCTCACGTGTGGCAAACGCCTTATGAAAATCGTGTGTGTGTGAGGAGGAAAGGAGGTGGTTGTTTGCTTGGAAGGGTTCAAACCCTAACCACCAGTTGGTGGACCTGTAACTTGTAACCCTCCCCTTAAACCCCACTTAACGCATAAATCATAATGATGCAATGAACAGAACGGCATACACAACACAATATCTCATACAAAACCATCAAAATTCAAAATACTCAAAAGAAAATTCAGAGAATATCAAGGTTGGCCGGATTCTCTATTCGTAGTAGGTGAAAGTGACAAACTCACGCGTCGACGTGTATGCTTCATGTCTTCTAATTGCAACTGCAACCCACGCATGATTACGTTCCCTTTGTACGACCACGCTAGCTTATGTGCTTCTGACCCATACATACTATACTCTTTAATATTTAATATTCATTCTATATACTAATACATAATACATAATACATGTATGATATACTTAATTTTAGTTAGTATTCATGTATGAAGGTCAATTTTGAAAATAAAATGAAACATCAATGGCAAAGCGCTAGTGTTATGCATTATTAAATGAGCAATATTATTATGAGACTCACACATAAAAATAAAAAAAAATTGCAAAAGAATTCTTTATCCCTTATTAAATTGCAAAAGATTTTCTAAGATTTTAAACTAAAAAAACTTTATCGGCTGAATAGTCAATAATGTACTGTTCGTTAGACTCTACGATAAAATCTCCATAAGAACATTTCATTTAATTTGTGAGAAACTTTCTTCTCTTTGTTCTGTTATGTCATCCCCCACGGGCACGGGCATATATGTATTTGATAAATGTTTTATTTTGTGTTCTTGAATTCGCGTGGTCGCTAGCTGGACTGTCGGGAGAAAATTTCAAAAAAGGAGGTATTTATCCCTTTTCTTCCCGATATAGTGGAGGTAGGTTCCCTCACCACTTGTTTCGGAGAACCCAATACCTTTCAAGCAATGAGGAAATAAATATATTAAATTATACAAATGTATATATATATATATATATATATATATATATATATATAGGTTAATATCTTTTAATATGGTGTCACATTTATTAATTAATTATTAATTTTAAATAAATTATAATTATTAAATTAACAAAATTAACTATAAAAATTTGGTGTCAAACTTTTTACTTTAACAGCAATGTCAAAGGATATTTTTTTTTTCACATATATATCGGGTTCAATATTTGTTTAGCAAATAAAAAATAACTTTACTTTTTTGCACATACATAAAAATGGACAGACCTTTTTTTTTTTCTTTCTTTATTCTTCTCATTGGACTCCACTCATTTAGTGTCTATTGGAGATAAAATTATTTTCCATTTGTAAGAAAAATATTAATCTCATATATATATATATATATATATATATGTTAAAATTTTAAAATAATATTATAAATTTAAAAAGGTACATATATATATTGAAGGGTTTTTTATAAGAGTTATGTTGTAGGAAAAGTCAAATTTGATGTGTAATATATATATATATATATCATTTGTGTGCCTTAATTTTTATTTATTTTTTTGTTTTAAAAAGTGTGGGCCCCACCAAATGTTGTGTGTGTAGGAAATTTTGTTATGTTATGTTAAAGGACAAAACTATATATATATATATTGAATCAATCTATTCAAATCTATTTGTGTTTTTTATTCATAGAACTAATGTTTGTTGTCTCTCATGAAATGAAAGGCAGATAACTTTGAATATTTTAAATAAAGGTAATTTTTGGTATTTTTTTGATTTAGTGCCATTATAATTTTGAAAAACACTTGATGCAGGATTCATATTTTATAGTGGATCTTAATATTCACACTTATTTTGATATAAAGATTTAATATCGCTTTCACGTATCTACTTTATGTTTACCGCCGCTGTTTTGTTATCTTTATTGGCACTTGATCTTTTTTTTAATTATTATTATTTGTATCCATATTGACAACCAGAGATAGCGATGCATAACTGTAAAAGAGTTATATCAATATTTTCAAAAATAAAATAAAATTATTTGCAAGTTATAGATCGTTTGTCTTTATAGGATTATAGTATCCATTTCTCAAAATCAGACATGCTATTTGGGTGGCTGCTTTACAGGATTCTCGAGGAACTGTGTTATATATGTGCAGAATATATATATAATAATTAAGTTGATATGCAATTGTGCACTGCCATTGTTTGAGATGGAATCGTAGAAGTTCCTTCAGTCTTGTTTCTTTTCAAACGGTATGGACTCTCCAGATATATAGAGCAACGCTTCCCTCCGTAGTTATAGAAATAGTACAATTCACTATTTAAATAATATGATTAATTTATGGGTTTATCATCTATCATTTAATATGATAACAAAATTTTTCTTACACACACAATATTTTGTGGGGCCCGCAGCAAAAAAAAAAACTCTGGCACGCAAAATGAATCTCTATAACATTACACAATCACTTTTCCTACAACATAACTCTTATAAAACCCTTAATTTATCAAGTCAACTATTCGTATTATATGAAGAATTAGAGATGGATTTATCATATATCATTTAACATGACCACAAAAAATCTCCTACACACACAACATTTTGTGGGGCCCACATTTTTAAAACAAAAAATAAATAAATAAAAATTAAAACACGCAAAACGAATCTCTATAACATAACACAATTACTTTTTCTACAACATAATTTTTATAAAACCCATTAGCGATTACATTGAATAATATGGTACATATATGGATCACTGTGATTCTAATTACCAATATGATTCAATGATTCTACTTTTTTTTCTTATATATTTCTTTAATTCGCATAAAAGAAATTGAAAAACCTAATAAACTTAAGTTGTCATATCAAAAGGAACTAAAGAAACATGATTGAATGTATTTTAGTTGATTAATTCATTGTCATGTTTTCATTCTTCTAAAATAAGGTTTCATACACTCACTCTGTGCATTTTATTTAGTTGTTTCATTAGAGGTTTCATATAGTCACTTATTCACTCTAAATGCACCTTATTTCATTATATCATTGCTATGTTTTTGTTCTTTAGAAACATGAGCTACAAGTAGTCACTTTATATAGTTCAATTATGAATTATCACTCATGATCAGAATCATTATTGTCTGAGTTGATCTTGTGATCTTCTTCTACACAAATAGTTTAGTGCAGTTTTAATCAATGTGTCTTCACTAAAATAAGGCAGGTGTGCAACTAACTGCAAGACACTCGATGTTTAAGTCAGATTTTGTGTAAGCATGTTTATTCATGTAGAAGAAGATGAGTACGTTTAGGTTAACACATTCATATTTATGGTAGAGAGATGTCCAACTTGGTGGAGAAATGACCAGCTTGCAAGTTGTGAGGTGACAAGCTTTTTTCATTGGTCCTTGTGGGTGGTCTTGATATAAGGTATTGCCTAGGTTGCTTTTGTTTGGTTATAAAGTTTGTAGAAGCACCCTTTGTTGACTTGGGGTCTTTTCTTCATAGTTGAGGCTTTTAATTTGGGCCTTGTAGGTGCAATTCGATCTGCGAAAGCATTTAGACCATTGCGGTTTGAGATGCAACTGATCATCATCGTTTTATATTTACCTTTTGTCATGCAGATCTGTGCAGTATCTCCTCGTGTTTGATTCATCTTCACAAACTGCTCCCCTCTGCACAATCTCTTTGAGGCTGACTAGTGGTAGATCTTTCAGGCTATCTCTCAAGCGGGGATAGGGTTTATGTGTGGGCGCTCTCTCACTATAATAGAGATAACCTTACCTCAACCAAAACTTTATTATACAAAACCACTCACTCTATGCATTTTATTTACTTGTTTCATAAGAGGTTTCATATAGTCTCTTATTCACTATAAATGCACCTTATTACATTATATCATTGCTATGTTTTTATTCTTTAGATACATGAGCTTCATGTAGTCACTTTATATAGTTCAATTATGAATTATCACTTACAGTTTTTTTTAGACATATTTTACATTATTTTGTCAATTTATAGTTCCTAGTTTAAAATTATTTCATTGTGCATTAAATATAATTTATATGTATATTGTAAGTTATTTTTTAATATCTTTTTGAATCTTACGATTCATACAATTTATGATTCACCATTAAAAAATTAGTTTGGTGATTTTCAAATTGAATTGAGATTCGCTAAGCTTCTTCCCACATCTCGTTATTAGTTTTTGGGTTTTATAAGAGTTATGTTGTAGGAAAAATGATTGTATAATGTTATAGAGATTCATTTTGTGTGCCTTAATTTTTTTTATTTTTTTTTAAAAAGTGTGTGCCCCACAAAATATTGTATGTGTAGGAAACTTTGTTGTGTCATGTTAAAGGACAAAACGAAAACCCTTAATTTTTATACCCATCTTGTAATTATTCCATTTATATGGAAAACTTTTTATTTCAACGAAAGAATGATAGATAATAGTAATTTGTTTGTAAGATTGGATCTCTGAGGCTCCTAATTACAATTTAAAACCATCATTATTACAATTCAAATTGTGTTTATTTTTTATTTTTCTAAGTTGAAATATCAAATTGTTTATAGGATCTTCTTTCAGTTTGAAGCTCATACAAGTCCAATTTGCTTAAGACTCCCCCCTTAAGAAGCATATTTTAAAAAAATAGTTTTCAAAAAAAAAAAAAAGAGTCAATCGAGTTTCGTGTTTAACCCACTGAGACTCGGCCGGGTCAACCGGTCTAAACCGAGTCAAGTGCATGACCGATTCAAATAACCACTCGAACTAATGTCCTCATCCGGTCACCAAAATCCAGATCGATCCGAGTTTTAAAATACCGTTGAAATCTCTAAAATTTGTTTATTCAACAACGTATGTTGCCATTATTCTATAACTATCCTCATATTCAACAATTTGGCTAGTATATTCTCTCCAAAAGCTTATGCATTATAAAAAAATCAAATAAAAGTGCATATTCGATGATTCCACTCTATGAAGCACCGATACGGCGTTTTCGATACGTTCTCGATAATACAGGATGTCAATTACCAAACAATACGTGTCCGATACGCGTATCCGATACATAGGAAAAAAATTTAAGGAGTATCGGTACTTCTTAGATTCCACTAATGCCTATTGCAGTATACACATGATTACGAAAATGATTAGAACATAATTATTCATCCAAAACAAATGATTTAGGCACACTCAATAAAATTAGAAAAATCTTGACATAAATAATTTAACTGACCTAACTATTTGTTAAAGAAATATGATACATCTTAGTAAGGCAGTTTTAACATAAAAGGTATTATGATATATTTTTGCATTATAGTATGTATAAATATTACAATTTTTTATAGACGTATGTTGGTCATTAAAAACGAACAATACAAAAGATTATTGTGTGATTCAACTATTTATGTTGTAATGTTCTCTTTGTATTCTTCATTAATATGTGTCAAACACAACTTAAATATTTTTTTAAAAGAATAAATAACAAAAGGAATTAACTATGAGTTGTGATTCAATTGTCAAATCAACCTTTATGGAAGAAATTTTACCCCTAATACAAAGGTTTGAAATCCACTTCAACTAATTTAATCTGTGGGAAGGTTATATTATATATAGGGCCTGAATATAAACTAATCTCATATTTAAAAAAATGTCGACATATACCATGATCTTTATTAAAAGAAGAAGGTGGAGGAGGGTGGAAAGTGTATGTATTATGATAAAATATGGTTACAAATCTGGCGTTCACAACTTGGAATTTCAATCAAAAAGTTTAGAACTTTGAAATTAGGAATATTACCTCTCTCTTTTTTTGAACGATACTTGTGTTAAGAGTGTTAGTGTTAGAATAGTATAGAAGTCCTACATTGTGTGTGTCTCATTGTATTCTTCAATTGGTTTGCTATATAATAGAACCAATGTTGTGTAGTTTAACACAACAAGGATTACTATCAATTCCTCTTGTATCTTGATATTTCACATGGTATCTAGAGCCTAACAAGAGGAATCTTAATCCGCTTAACTTAGTTCTCTTTTCCATAATTTCTATATGGTTATAGAGAGATATCACCCTCCTTGAGGGATTCTCGTTGTTATTTCTTTTTCGGGTTTTTCTTAGTATGCTCTGTGACTGCAGCTTAACTGATCTGTCACATCAGAAAAGAATGATCCTTGGGAAGCTGTTGGGTTGACCGCCATTGATCGACCACCGTTGACTGCCGTCTCCGTTGACTTTTTTGATGACTTTCTGGCGACTTTTCTGACGACCCACTAGCGTCTCCGACGACCCACCGCCGTCTCCGGCGACTTTTCCGATTATGTGAATTTTTTTTTTAATCTTCTTTCTTCCCAAGATGGACTATTTATTCTATTCATCGTCCTCTTGAGGGGGAGCACCTTCCATGTTGCTGATGGTCATTCCAGCACAGTTGTCTTTGCCGATGATAATTCCGGCTCCGAAGATCCTCGTGAGGGGGAGCACTTTCCATGTTGCTGATGGTCATTCCAGCACAGTTGACTTTGCCGATGATAATTCCGGCCCCGAAGTTCCTCTTAGGGGGAGAACTGTCCATGTTGCTGATGGTCATTCCAGCACAGTTGTCTTTGCCGATGATAATTCCGGCTCCGAAGTTCCTCTTGAGGGGGAGCATTTTCCATGTTGCTGATGGTCATTCCAGCACAGTTGTCTTTGCCGATGATAATTCCGGCTCCGAAGTTCCTCTTGAGGGGGAGCACCTTCCATGTTGCCGATGGTCATTCCAGCACAGTTGTCTTTGCCGATGATAATTCCGGCTCCGAAGTTCCTCTTGAGGGGGAGCACTTTCCATGTTGCTGATGGTCATTCCAGCACAGTTGTCTTTGCCGATGATAATTCCGGCTCCGAAGTTCCTCTTGAGGGGGAGCACTTTCCATGTTGCTGATGGTCATTCCAGCATAGATGTCTTTGCCGATGATCATTCCAGCATCTTCCATGTTGATGTTCATTCCGACGCCATTTTTAGCACATTGTTGAATATAGGAGATTTATTTTGATGTTATGTTACTTGGTCATTTCATTTTGTTGATGTAGCACTGTTGCTTTTGCATAATAGGAGTATTATTTATGTATCAAGCTTGTAGCATATGATCTATATGCTACATATATTAGAGTGTTAGTGTTAAATAAAATAAAGTCCCACAATTGTATTCTTAATTGGTTTGCTATATAATAGAACCAATGTTGTGTAGTTTAACACAACAAGGATTACTATCAATTCCTCTTGTATCTTGATATTTAACAACTTGCGTATAAATGAGTTAGGCCACGATCTATTTTATATTAGGTCAGACTTGGCCTATTATAAATAATTAAATAGAACAAGCTTAGACTTTAAAAAATAAATTATTTTGAAAGCAGAAAAATAAACTTCTTTATGCATGTCAGGCCTATAACTGTACAAGTCGACATATATTATAGATTTTAAATAAAATAAATAATATTATTTATTTAAGTATTGATTATTTAATAGGCTTAAATAGGTTAATAGACCTAGACCAAATTTTTTAATTTTTAAATATAACTCAAACTAGACTTACAATTTAGGCCTACACAGGCTAAGAGGCAAATCCATAACTCAATCTATTGTTACTTTTAAGTTTTATTTTTGGGCTTCACGGAACCTGGGCCTTTTTTTTTTTTGTTACACAGCCTTGGCTTATACCCGTTTAAGAAAAAATAAAATAATATCGAACGATGTTGCGGTGCACCATTGGGCCTTGATGGAAAGTATCTGCGTTGAGTTGGGAGTGTTTCGATTTTCGAAGAAGGAAAAATGTTGATTCGGCGATTACCTTGGATGGCGATTTCTTCTGTGGCCGCACCAGTTCCGTTCCATTTCGGTGGTAACAATGGAATTTGCATTCCCATTCGAAAGCAACTTACCTTTTCCCTTCTATCATTCTGCTCCAGCTCCGGCGTCCATCTTCCTCAACAATCTGTAAATTTCATTTCGACGCCATGCCATGCCTAGGGTTAATTCATTCCATTTCATTTCTTGCAATACTCACTGTGTTTGAGTTTCCACTCGTAGGGACACGAAGTGGATAATCGTCGCTCGCAATCTCTGAAACCTGGTCTTTATCTAGTAGGAACACCAATTGGAAACCTCGAAGATATCACCTTCAGGTATGGTACATTTATATATTCCTCTTCTTCACTTGTTTGTTTACTGTTTAGCAATTAGCACACTTTCTTTGTTGTTTGTGCATGCGCAGGGCTATCCGCGTTCTGAACTCAGCAGATGTTATACTCTCAGAGGACACGAGGCACTCTGGGAAGTTGCTTCATCACTATAATATCAAAACACCCCTTGTAACCCATCTTGTAACCAATAACTGCTTGGCTCTTCTTGCCGTGGTGTGTCAGGTCCGGGTTCGAATCATCTTGCAACCAATCAACTTACTGGGTCGGCCCTTGTAACCAATCAACTTATAATTCTAATACTCTTCTCTAGATCTTCAGATGAGTTATCACAGATTCAATGAATCACAAAGGGAACAGGTTGTGTTGAAGAGGTTGAAGCAGGGTGAGATTGTGGCACTTATAAGTGATGCTGGAACGCCAGGCATCAGTGATCCTGGTATGGAATTGGTAAGTATGCTGTTGCTATGCTTATTCATTCTTGTAAACATTTATATTTGTAGATTATTATTATTATTATTTATAATTTTCATCATAAAGCTTATCGAATATTAATGCAGGCCAAATTATGTGTTAGTGAAAATATCCCTGTTGTTCCAATCCCTGGGCCCTGTGCTTTGGTATCAGCTCTTTCTGCCTCGGGTTTACCTACTGATGAATTTACATTTGGTAATTAACTGGCTTCTTTGGAAACTTTGGCATTTATGCTATTTTGGGACCTAACATGACTGTCACAACGTATATTTCTGTAGTTGGTTTCCTTCCAAAACACTCGGGATCAAGAAGAAAAAGACTCATGGTTTCAGCGGATCAAACAACAACACAAATATTTTACGTTCCTCCTCACAAGCTCTCTCAGTTTCTAGAAGAGAGTATTTCAATTTTTGGTAATGCAAGGTACTGAGAGTTTGGCTAAACCGCGATGTTATAACTTATAATGCTTAGTTTGACGAATAAAAGTACTATATGCTTATAAACCTTTTCTTCTAACCAGTATCCTTCTTGTCTCCCACTTTCAAATCTTGCAGTTGGAAAATCCATTGATTTGTTTTTTTGTGTTGTGATATATTAATCATTGAGATTCTGTACCATAAGTCCATAACTTGTTTGTTTATTTTATCATTAAACTCTGGCATGAATTTTGATTCATCCTATGTACTAATGCCCCAAAACTGAGAATCCATATTATGTTATCCGGTTTATGGGGATTTTTTGGCTGATTCATAGATCTTTTCTGAGGTTTTTTTTTTTTAGTCATTGGTTGGTTGACTTTTCAATTTGATGGTATTGCAGGCGATGTGTTATTGCTAGGGAAATAACTAAGTTACATGAAGAGGTAAGTTTAGTACTTATCCCTCACAATCACAAGTCAATATTCAGCAGTTTAAAACTTACTTTACATTGGTTAATTATCTTATTTCGATTATGGTTATTTTGAGGCTGTTAATTCTATAACTACTTTTCACTTAATCCGTGTTAATAAGAATTAAGAGGCCATTAGTTTTTTTTTTCTTTTTATATGTCACAACAATGGGATAAATTAAATAAAGTTTATCATAGCAATGGTGTCTCGTTATAGCCTTCTTCCTTGCCATGCATGTGAGCTAACTACTTTTCTCATGAAAAAATATATCTTTCCATGTCTTGCTAAAAATTTTTACTGTTCCTTAACTACGGTTACTGCAGTATGCCTGACTCCAGGATTTGAAATTGCTATTTTTATATCTGATGTTGGCTTTAACTTAAACACATTGTGTAGTATTATGAGGGGCAAGGCTGAGGATGTGTGACTTTGTGTTTGTGGCTTCTTGAGCGCACAGTTACGCAAGTTATTAGCAACCCATCAGAATGCTTTTGTTCTGTTGAATTTTGTTAACAGTGTGCTCAATCAATATGCACTATATCTTGTTCTCTTAGGTTCTTTTTTTTTTCTTACTAACCTAGAGGATATTGCTTCTGTAGTTTTGGCGTGGTACTCTTGGTGAAGCCAAGGAAGTATTTTCGATTCGTCAGCCAAAGGGAGAACTTACCATATTGATTGAAGGGCAAGCAAATTCTAAAGTTGAACCTCCATCAGACGTTGAGCTTGAGAGTGAACTAAGAGAATTGATTGCAAGTGGCAATAGTCTTTCCACGGTAATAGCTTCCTTATATTTGGACACCTTCAAATTTAGTTTGCGCTGAAGCTTGGTATAGATAAAAAACCAATCATGGATTGTCCATGATTTAAGCTGGTCAAGCTGATGAAAATGGATGTGGATTTGGACGTGGTTCTGCATGGCTTTGCAAAAGTGATCATTAATTTATCCAGGTTTAAAGTTAAAAGAAAAGGGGCAAGAGAGAAAAGTTTATGTCCATACAATGGGCAAATAATCATTTTGAGCTAAAGTGGTCCTCCATTTTTTTCTTCCATTTAGTTGATGTTGCCTCATTATATTTGTGAAAAAATCTCGTTCAGTTATGGAAACTTTTCCGTCTTCATTGTCAATGCATTACACATGATCTAAATCTTTTTCTTCTTTATTCCAGTAATTTTAACTTTTCAAAATTTAATAACTTCCTAATTTCAATGCATTTGTTAGTTAATTCTGACTGCTGTTGTATATTTAGGCTGTCAAATTGGTTGCCGGCAGAACATCAGTGAGTAGAAAAACTATATATTCACTTGCATTAACAAAATTTGGGAAGCAACTTGAAGTGGAAGGTGATTCTAATTAATGCAGATAATTCCTGTAGGTAAGTTTGACATTACTGTGCTGGTGTTTGATCCATGCCATTTTTTGTTCTGGTTATAGTTCTCATAAAGCATAAAGTAGTCTGTAATTAACAAGAGAAGGAATCGTTTAGTTGTCTCTGTTGCTTACTCCTTAAACTGGGATTGCGATGGGATTCCAGCTGCAGGAATGGTTTACCACTGCTGTGGAAGCACCGATCATATTAAGAATGACTGGGTTAGTGTACTGAGCGTCCACATTGTTGCCTTGGCTCCCCATTGTTCGGGTCTTTAGAACACTCTCATATAGGACAACATAATTGATTTTAAATTGGCTACTATGGGCAAGGTAGCTGGGAATGGGCTGTCCGGTCGTTCTGGCGAGGAAAAGGATACAGCTGAATTCTTCATTTGCTTTTCTATCCAATCTGCTTCTGCAACTTAATATGATTGTGGTGAACAACTGTTTTATTTAGCTGCCCAACTTGTTTTTCAAGTGCGTACAGAGTGCATGGTTTTGGATTCTGCTGATGTAAAATGTGAACATATATAACCTAGTAATTTAGTAAATTCCTTTGGTCTGATAATTGACAACCATATAGGAGAACTATGCTACATCTGTTAGTCCCATGATTCTCATGCATGTCCCTTAAGGTATGTAATCTTTGTTCTAGTTTTCGATCAAGTCAAGCGGAGCTGTCAGCTGAAGATGATGGTATTTTTACAAATCCCCACTTGCTATCCCGTATTTGGTACGAATTGGGTTCGGTTATTCGTTCTCCTCTTAAAGTTGTATACCAACAGTATGGCTGTGTATAAACATTTAGAAATTCTAATTTTTTTTTGAAGCCATGACATCATTGTTTGTGTTGTATTGTGCTAGAATTTTTCTATAAACACTTTCAATGTTTTATGCATAAATCATTATTTTAGTTTATATTATGAACTTTTGTATGACATTTTCCCAATTATAATCTAGAATAAACTGGTATTTCCTGATGAATAAATGGATCATCGGCTCTGATTACGGGCCCTTGAAGTTTTATTATGATTCGTTAGCGGGCTGACAGCTCTAATGAATATGCCGATAAACAAGACCCATCAAGTGCATAGAAGTGGCCCGGGTGGGATTGAACTTTCGAAGACATCCTTAAATTTCATAAACAAAAAACTGTTCCCTTACCACCCAAAAAAAACAAAGGGTTCCCTTCATTGTGATTAACTTATTATCATTATTCATAAATACGGAAGACTTTGTTTTATGGAGAGTCGATGTAATGAAATATTGTGAAAATACATAGGTAAAATATCATTATTGAGTAAATGTTATATGAAATTTACATAGTGGTACGTCCCGGTTTCAATATTAAATGTTCTGATATACAATACTTGTTTCCTTAGCTAAAAGAGAAGAAGACAGACAATTCTATTATATCTGGAAGAATTTATGTACAAGGAATTTGGATGGCCATGGTAATAAAAGCTGAAAGCCTTTTTCATTCTTTAAAAGGCACAGTTGGTGAAAATGCTGAATATTCAGAGAGAGGGAAACTGGAAACAGCTGCGTGTTTGTGGACATAACAACCAAATCAGACGGTCGGTCGGGATCACGGGCGCCGCTCTGCGACATGTCATGTGCATATTGGCATTTTCCCCTCGGCAGGCCCCACCATTCCCTAAGATTGAGTCTCACCTATAACCCAACTCCATCAACATTTTCACCCCTGTAATCTCACTCAGTTAGCTACCCCCTCAACCAACCATACCGATAAAAAAGGAAAAAGAAAAGAAAAGAAAAACCCTCCCTGTAATTCCTTTTTCTTTTTCTGCTTTGTAATTCAAAACCATGATAGTACAACACCGTTTATTGTTTACGCCCTAAACTAACTACTTAACAACATTCCGTTCCCCTGTTTCTCTATTTCCAGTTTTTTTGTCATATCATCGTCGTTGGTGTTGGTGAGTGCTATGGAAGGCTCAAATTCAAATATTCGCTGGCCTGTGGCTAAGATTCGGCGGGGGTCGAATTGCATCTTCCTGGCATTGAATTGGGTCCACTTATCTCCAAAGTGGTCCATCCACTCCTGTTGTGTTGTGTAATGGGGCAGGTACTGTTTCACCTTGATCTCCGAATCATGACAGAATCTCAGAATCTGACGGTTCTGATTAGTCAGGTACTCCACTGTCTCACTATCCAAAGCTGATCTCAGAAATGCCACCAGGTAAAACACCTCCTCGTCTGGTGTCACCACCGAGCTCCGATGGTCCCACCTACCCCAATTATCACATCACCACCCCATCAGCAAAAACATGTTTTGCATTTTTCTTTTCATGCATGCAATGATGCAACAATAGTTGTTCACAATGGTTTGACTTGTCAGAGACCGATGGAGGCCAAGGTGGATGGAGTACTGGAATTTCATTATTCTTTTATGTACTTAGGATTTTATTTTTTATTTTTATTTATGAATTCATTATCATTACATGAATTAGATATGTTTTATACTAATAGTGAAAAAAATAGATAGATGGATGGAATATCATGATATATTCATGCGTATTGACCTGGACGAGGATTGGGTGTACATACGGCGGTGTATATGGAACTAGGTTATAAAACAGGACAGGACACAGAACATTTCAACAATTATAGGAGTGGGTCCCCATCGAAGATCTTCTGACAGCAGAATCTTCCCAGTTGGATGATCGTGGCCATCCGTTTTTGTTTGCTTCTGGTCGAACAAAGAAAAAGAGCGTAGCACTTCCTAGCTGGCTTTAATGCAGATTTTCATCTGCTGCGTGGTCTACAACCCTCGTGTCTTCATCCTCTTCCTACTACATGCACATCGCTATAGTTGTTCTTTCCACATTTTCGATTTTGGGGTAAGCACTGTTTAGTTTTAGCTATGGTTAATCTTTAGTTCTTGATTACTCTACGACGTCGTGATCTTTATCTTCTTTATTTCAAAACAAATGTCAGTCAATTCAGGAATTATTGAGGACCTGGATAATTAGTATAATGAACTTAATTATAAAGAAACTCATTTTTCTATTAATCATTGGGATTAATACGTCTCATATATATATACAGAGGTTCTATTCCCTAATCTTTTCCGACAACAATTCTATCTGTCAATCAGTTGTTGAGAATCTTCACACATTATTATAAGTTCCATAATTATTGGCAATAATATTCGTTGTGGAATATATGTATAAGTTTTCCTCTCTTTCGTAGGGTCCTTCTTTCATTCTTTCTTCTTATAAGTTATAACTCAATTAATAAAGTGGGAAAAGGAAGATGGGGATGATGGACATTAACACTGACACCCAATGAGACGTTGTCAGCAACAGACATGTCGCTTATGAGGGGATCTATGCATGACTGCGAGCATCACAGTTGTTTTATTCTATGTATATATAAGACAAGCTAGCTAGGACATGCATGAATATGATAAGTGAAACAATATATATATATAGGCAAGCAAGGACTCAAATAAACTTACTTGTTTTTGTTCATAGGGTAGATGAGGATAGGCCCACTTGTTTTATTTCCTAGAATGCCCTTGAACACACCCTTGTCGAAGTCTGCAATCCTTGATTTTGGAACAAAAAGGTTGAGCCATGGATGCGGGACGTCCCATAAACCCTTGGATCTAAGTTTGAGCTCTGCCTTATGTACACGGTCCAGAAAATCCATATAAGGCAGATCCGTTGTGAAGACCGATGTTGGTATAAACTCTAACTTTTTCAATAGAGCCTGTATTTCCTGCAGCATAAAGAAGTCCAAACTATTAAAATCTTTCATGCTGTCTTTATCATCGTTGCTAATGTAAAAAGCAATGCAGAACAATCAAAGCCACCAACAAATTATAATGTATTATATTTAAAATACGCAGAGTCACATGCAAATTAAATAGCTATGAATGATAATGAAAGCTGTTAGCTAGGTAACTAAGGTAGACGCTGCTTTTGTCAGCAGGAAGAATTGGCAAGAATCAAGAGAATAATCTGGTGGACTGATATATAGTATAGTTTAAACTAATTAAAATCTCGAATAAACTATTCTAAAGGTTGCCTTCGGTCTTGCGATTGAATCGAGATGGTAGATCACACAAGATCTTCCTCATGTTTTCTTGTGTATGTTTTATTGCTTTCTGTTGTGCAACTACAAACTGGTCTATTTTACAGAGAATAATCATATACGAGGACAACGATGCAGGGAGAAGCAAGGTTTAAATTATAAACAAAAAAATAAAATAAAAGATTTAGTTGGTGATAGAATTCAAATGGAAATGTGATAAACATGAAATGCGATTGTCAAAATTTGAGCAAAAACAAAAAATCATATGAGCACAATTATACAAAAGTGGTTGTGAGATTTAATATATGTAAAAGTATTATTTTGATAAAATTAATCTTACTTGAATACACAATTAACTATGTTTCAGAATGTGACTAGTTCCTTTAAAGGTAGAACGTTAAGATAGAGGGTCTAGTCTAAGTAATAATTAAATGTTAAAGTTTAATGGGGTAAAGTAAAACAACTGGTATTAAATATTCTGCTTTATTTTGTGCACCGTTAAACAGCTTTCTATCAATCAGTTAAGCAAATCAATGCCATTTTATTCTGTATGTTTCCCTATATAGCATGAAGAAGAATATTCTTACTATCAAATTTTTCTACTATTAACTTACTACCTATCTAATCAACATTAAATCAAAGAGAGAATGGTAAAAAGTTTTTGAAAAAAGAGAAAATGTTAGTTCAATGGTGATTAAATAGGTGATGAGTTGATAGTAGAAGATTTTGGTAGTAAGAATATCCCTTCTCATATATCCTATCAGATCTCTAGAGGCCTATATGTATTGCAAAAGTCACAAACTGGACGACGAAGTCAGATGACCTAATTATTCTCTCTCACACACATATCTATACAAGTCATTAGAATTTAGATCAATAAAATTTTGGATCCTAATAATATAACTTTTTCGAATTGTTTAAATTATGCACATTTTCACATTCTTAGTTAGTTAAATGACTTATAAGAGAGAGATGATATATATTGTAATATGTTTAGAAAATGATTTTTTTAGACAAATATTTGTTTTTTTAATTATCTTAAAAAGTTTTTAATTTTAGCCCTTAAAGTAAGCTAATCTAAATACGAACTAAATATATAATTTATTATTCGATCAAATACTGCTTGCACATGCCATAATTTTGAAGAGACAGACATCACTAGCTAGCTATTGGTAGAATGATTCTTGTGCAAACTTAATGTTTCAAACTTGAGTATAATTTTTAATACACTAGATAACGTAACATTTACTTGAGAAAAATTAATATTTCAGTGTCTTAATGCACCAAGGGTCTAACAATTAATATATTAATAGTAATAATTGAAGGAACTTTAAATGACTGCCAGACAATACAAACAAGGGTTGGGTTGGGTGTGTACCTCATCAACAGAATCATCATTCCCTTGGTGGTAATTTTTGGTAATCTCCAAGCAGTATAAAACACCTCCATCAGCATTTAGGGAACTGATTTTAACAGGGTTACTAGGTGAAAAGAAGGATGATCTCCAATTATTGATGAGCCCTTCATCCACTATCACAAAACCCTCAACATAGTCGAACTTCTGGCTCGCTGGTTTCCCATGCAGAGATATGAGAAACTCCTGGTCCTTGCAAAAGGTTGAAAAGTTGGAGTACAGAACTCTTATCCAACGAACCTGTTGAATATTGACGATATATTATATGGATATTTTTTGGCACAACAGAATTCCTCGACTCGGTATTCTTTTTTCTTAAATATAAAAAAGAGTAAACAACAATTTGGATTCTCTATAAATCTAATTTAATCTCTTAGAAAAAAGTTAACTTGTGGTTCTTCTGAAATTTAAAATAGATCCATATTATTCCTTTTGAGACGTGGATCTTCTTTGAATTTCATGAGGGACCACGATTTTGACTAACTGGATTTATTTTGAATTCTAAAGGAACTGCAAGTCAACTTTTTTTTCTAAGAGATTAAAATGGATCCCATAATTTTTGTTGAGAACTCAAAAAATATTTTACTTTAAAAAAAAAAACTTTATTCCATTTAAATTCACACTTTTACCTATATTTTTCTTTAATTCCCAATTTTTTTATCTCTCTATATATTATATATCTAACATTAATGAAATCTTAATATTAATTGGAAACGATCCGTTTATAAATTTTATTTATAAATTTTTATAAATTATATTATGTATTTTCGGAAGAATATAACGTAATATTCCCGGACAACATAATGTAGTTTATAAAAAAAAAATTATAAAAATAACAATATTAAATAGGGAAAAATATTCCAAAAGTTTATATTTTATCCACACTTCCAGGAGCACCAAAATTCTTCTCATTAAATAGAGGATAGGTTACTGTTGGTAACTCATGAGTCAGTCACAAGTCATAATTTTCCTTAACCGAGTCTGTTAAACAGAAATTAAATAAAATTGAGAGTGGCCCAAGAAGGAAACACGCAAACAAGATTGCCAGCTTTATATTATTAGAAGAAGAGTACCCAAACCATTCCCTCGAAAACGACCCTTTTTAGGTTTTGTCCCTGACGCGAAAAAAGATTTCCTAGAAAAAGGCGTATCATGAACCACACCTATCAACCAATGGAAACCATCTTGAACCCACTTATTTTCCGCTGTTTATTTACACTTATTTGCTTTTAAAAAATATTATAGGGTATGCATTGAAAAATATTTTTTGTTTTAATATCATAATATATATATGAAATTAACATTTATCATATATAAAATAATTTTATTTCCTCCACATAAAAAATATGTAAGATTCATGTAGATCTATATAAAAAGAAGAGAGAGAATTTTTTTTTATGAATCTCACGTATTTTTACGTGTGTATAAAAAATAATTTTATTTATTATAACATGAGAAATATTAATATATATATATATATATATATATATATATATATATATATATATATAGAGAGATATATATATATATATATATAGATTTAATATGTCATAATTATTTATTGAGGTGAGTAATATATAGTTAATGACAAAATATTAGCATGAGGGAGGAGAAGATTGTGAAACTAGGCTTACAAAGAAAGAAAGGACGAAGTCACTGTATATGCGTGTGTAAGAAAAGGAGACAAATAAAGTACGTATAGGAGAGAGAGAGAGAGAGAGATACATACTCTGTGAGGAGCCGGTTCGAGAGCAATTCTAGCCCTCGTGATGATTCCAAATTGTCCAAGACCACCAAGAACAGCATGAAACAGCTCTGAGTTACGATCTTCTGAACACGTCAACAGCTCACCCTTTCCTGTTGTCACACAAGTACACATCGCCATAATAACTAATTAATTAACCACACTAAAGACAAAATGATCAGTAATTTGATATTCTTTTGGCCGGGAAGAACAATTAGTTACCACAAACATTAAATAATTTTAACAATGAAGAACATAACATGGTCAAGAGAAATGAATAAATAATCCAAGACTCATTAAATTATCCAAATATGAATATATATGTATGTAAATAAATAATTAAATGTTATAAGGGGTGAACCTGTAACGACGTCGAGCTCGTAAACATTGTTGATCTGAGGACCGTGATTGAAGGTTTGTCCACTGATCCCAGCGTTGGATAGGGTTCCACCCACAGACAAATACAAGTAATCGGTCCAAGACATAGGCGCGAGCCCATAATCCAGTGTGGCCCTCAACACCTCTATCCACAATTCCCCACCCCAAACATCAACATACATTTCTTTCTCCCACACACGAGGTGCATCACCATGATCACCATCACCAACTAATTTCCCCATTTCAATAACAACCCCTTTCATCCATTTTTTTGGCAGCAGGGCTTGTCCATTTATTGAATGTCCGTGACCTCTCGCCGACACCGCGAACCCGCCGGAAGTTGACTCATACGCCGCTCGCACCAGCCGTGCCACGTCATTCGCCGAAACAGGGTGTAGAACCGCTGAAGGCTCTCCTCTGCTTAACTTGCCGAAATCTTCCGAAGCCGCTTCGAGTTCTGACGTGTCAACGCTTAGTTGACCGTCAAGTCCCACATGGAGCAGCTCCGTCGGGACCACCACCGTTAACCCGACCGTTACTATTAAACGGCAAATGGCGAATGTTAATAGAAGAAGCTTGTTGTTGTTGATGGCCATTGAATCTTAATTAATTTAATGAATATAGAAATAGAGATGCATGGTACTGTGTACGATTACGATGATGAGTTCAGTTATATATATATATTGGATAATTAGGAAAGTGGATGAGGGAATCGAAGAATGTTGGGAAGCTCAAGAGAAAGAGAACAAAATCTTTGAGCAGCGTTGTGGGGAGTCGTGGATTAACGTAAGCAGGATTTCGCTTTAAAGATTTTGTACGCAACATGCACAAACATAAAAAGATTCTCCCTGCACTGTCTCCTCTATGCTTCTCTCACTTTCTTCTTTTAATTTCTCTCACTCCTTCTTCCTCTAGCTAGGGCTATACCTTTTTTTTTCTTTTTTTTTTTAAATCTCTGTGTATAAAGAAATGTAAAAGAGTCGATCTAACAATAAGGGTACTCTTTATCTATTGCCTATCTAGTACTGTATAGGAGGAGAATCTCAGAAAGAAAAGAAAGAAAGAAAGAAAGAAAAGAAAGAGAAGAGTGTCATGTCATGGCATGAAAAAGAAAGTGGTGTGAATTGTGATCAACGTGAGTCAGAGTCATTACTGTGAGTTAGGATTTAAGATACCGGCTCTCAATTTATAGGACGGACAGACAACCACGCACGAGAAAACACTGAAGCCCACAGTAAAGGCATGCACGTGGATCTTCACGTGAGAGGAGTGACCGGACACGTGCCTCATTGTGGAATACTGTATTTCTTGGGTCCTTGTTTTTACTTCCCTGCTCAAATTCTGGCCTTACAAAGGGCCAAACCCGAAACATAAGTACGCAGCAGTAGAAAGTAGTTAATTGTAGTAGATTACGAAAAACGTAAGTTTGATCAATAATTTTAACTTAATCAATAATTTTGAATTAATTTGAGTAATGGGTGTATAATTATGTTAAAAATTTAATACGAAAACTTTTATATTTTTGTATAATCTTATCTAACTTAATCGAATTAATTAGTCAATTAAATGAAAAATTAAGGAAGAAATTAAAAGAAAAAAAAAATTGATCGAGTGGAGAAAGGGTGGAGGAGTGTGATTATCTAAGGGGCTGTCCTTATGAGAAGAGGTGGGAGGGTCCACGTATGGATACGGAGGATCTGTGTGGGGACACAATCGAAGGATTGTTCACGTGGGCGCAGAGACGATCCTTGTCAAGTTCGGGTGCAAATGCAAAGCAAAAAAACCAAACGCATATTCTCTCTCTCTCCTCTTCTAGGCTATTTGTTATCTCTCTCAAGTGAAAAAATGATTATATTATTTGATCACAATCACGCATTGATGATGAGATAAAAGAGATAAAAGTATATAATTTTTGAATGAGTGGTTGTGATCAAATAACATGATCACTTGACCACTTTTTCGATCCACTTTCATTTCTTTTTGCCTCTCTTTTATTATTGTTATTTTAATTAGGCACTTGTAGCAATCATCAACACTCAACATAAGCAGATGTATATGTCTGCTATATGCTAGCTGTATATTAATCATAAGGTCATAATCACTGAATTATGTTCCCATTTCAAATGAAACTTAGCTATCCCCAACTCTCAAGGGTCCCAAATTTAGAAAATCATAGAATCTAAGGCCTAGATTGCATGGAGGTACGTAGTTATAGACTTTATTTAATATATATGGACTATATTATTATTATATTTTTTTTTGGTATGCTGGACTATATTATTTTAATTAAAGCTCTACGCCCGAGACAATCTCAATGAGCAAGGGGATGTTTGGAGCTTATATTAATTTATTCTGCATACGCATTGGAAATTCCAATTTAATTAATCTCATCCAACTATTTTTCTATACCAATTCCAACTTACCGCGCTCGGAAATAAAATGAAAAAAAAGCCTCTTTCCTGAGCATGCATTGCCCAGCCTTCTCTGAAATCAAAATATATAGAGCGAGAGCGACAGAGAGAGAGAGAACAGTACTGTCCGGTTTTAATAGTTCTACGAAAGTTAATATACTCTACCCTAATAGCTCTACATAGATTTTTATTTAATTTATTACTATTTTATAACTTAATTTTTTTTAACTCATTTAGAGTTTAGAATTTACAGGTGATTACATGCTCACAATTGCCTTTATCTCTTATTGCCAGAAATAATTAAAAAATAGCGGGAAGAGTGCATGTTTGGTTTGATTAACTTTTTTGAAGGAAAAAAAATTCATTTTAAAACATTTGTTGAAGTGTAATTTAAGTTAATGGAAATGGGTTTGGTATTTGTCATTTTAAATAACATAAGTTATGTCATTTTAGGAGAGAGATAGACACATAAAAATTAAAATCATGGGAGAGAGAAAGTGGATTTTTTTTAATTTAAAATTTAAATAAAATGGAAATCATGTTATTTAAAATGATAAAACACTTTTCCCAAGGTAAATACACATGAATAGTCTGGTTTAATATTCAAAAAAAAAATATAAGTTTTAATTCTTAATAAGTTTTAACCTCAATAGATTTAGGGTTTAATATTTCTTATATTGAACAAGATAATTTTTTCTTCTATAACATATAAAAATTTATGGAACTCATATTTTTTTTTTCTCTTTTCTCTTCACATAATCTCACAAAGACTCTACATATTTTTATGGGAAAAATCAGCCTCTCTGCAACATAAGAGTAGTTTTATCCCTTCCCCAGACCACGAAGTGGGTATTTGAAAACCGTGAGACTCTTTTTTTTTTCTCTTCACATAATCTCACAAAGACTCACATGTTTTTATGAGAAAAACTACTCTTATGTAACATAAGAGTAATTTTATCTCTTACAGACCCATCGAAAACCGTGATATGGGAAAAGATCTCTCATGTAACATAAGATTAAATGAACCCTATTTTTATACATGTATAACGGATAAAATTGTCTTCAACCATGTAAGGAGAAGAAATATAGTGCTCCTGACCCATGAAATTTTGGATGCTTCTTCTGTCAAAATGGAGAGGCAAAATGGGAAAAGAAGAAAAAACGAGAGAGATAAAAATGGAAAAAAGATCCAACCATTTTAGGGTTAATGTGAGACTAAAAAGATTTTGCAGCACACACAAAAAATGATATCCTCCTGTATCACTTGATTATTGTCTGCAAAAAGGCTTTAATTTGCAAACATAAAACCAACCATTAAATATATATTTGGAATTTTGGAGTATTCTGGAAATCTGAAACAGTGTAAAATTCTTTCTTCCCAACAATGATAAGACAAGACGAACAGTGTAAGACAACTATTTTTTTTGATAACTAAAAGTAGCAGTAATGAAAAGTACTCTATAGTGATGCCAGAGACATGCCTAGGACTTCAAATGTCTGGCAAAGGATTACTTTGAGGTACTTGTAGGCTTCAGGTTCAGTGGATCTCCTTGAACAGAATAGTCTACCAACACAGGGCTTTAAGTCGCTTAATGGAGTCTCAAACCCACACACATGGAGAAGACAAACCTAAGGACAAGCTCCTTAATCACATGTACCATCTTGTGTGATAATGTAAGATAATTTTAATTAGGAAAATTGTGTGTCATTTTAAAGGATGTAAATTTGTGTCATTTTAAGAGAGATAAAGAGATAGATAAAAGAGGAGAGAAAATTGACAAAAAAATAAAATTACCTTTGTGAGAGTGAAATGTTGTAAGTTGTGTTATATGTATATAAAAATAAATGTTTTTGGAAATAAAATTATCTTCTATATATATATAAAAATATTTAAAGTCTTTTTTTTTTTTTCTCATTTCATATGGATTTCACACATTTTTATATTGGTTTTATAAAAGTTATATCGTAGGAAAAGTGGTTATGTTATAGGAAAATTGATTGTGTTATGTTATAGAGATTCGTTTTGCGTGCCGTAAATTTTTTTTTTCTTCAAAAGATGCGGGCTTCACAAAATGTTATGTGTGTAGGAAATTTTTTGTGATCATGTTAAATGATAAATGCAAATCCCTTTTTTATATATGTATAAATTTTTTTTAATGAGAAATATTAATCCCTTTTAAACACAATAATATTAACCCCACAAACATTACAACCACACAAATGTTAATCTTATTTGTTTGATTGCCTGTCTGTCTTTTTTTTTTCCCGTTCCTTTTAATAAAAAGTCTATAATGTTCATATTCCTCCGGGCCAGGCTTTGCTCGGAGAATAGCATACACAAAATTGGCATTTTCATTCCCTTTCTGCTGAAAACATACAATGAGTCTTGTCATGTCGATAGGAAATATATGCAACGATATTTCATACCATACAAATACAATATGTTGCTGAATCTGGTCCTCTCATTATTGCAGCGAGATTTTTTCCTTCCTATACAGTATATAAAACCTAGCTACTAGAAACAAATCATAGCAGAGAGATGTAGGTCAATAATTGAGTCATATTACAAATTATATATTAACAACTCGTATCAGAGTCCCCTGGGTTACTGACTAAATTTATCTGTTGTCGTATCTCGTCAAATTGCTCAGTTACGTTATACACTGCTCTTTATTACAATATGTTTACCAAAGGGCAACATGTTCCTTTTCATCTTATCTTTTGGTCAGAAATAAACAAGGGTAAAATCTATCTCAAAATCTTTCGTAAAGATCTTGTGACCTTTTAGCATTGAAAGGAACAAGCAGATCCTCTTGGTCATTTTCTGCAAGTGGCCAGTTTGCAGATTTCATATAACTCTACTTACTTTCTGTGTTCATAATTGTTTTCCTCTGCATTCAGCCCATGTTATGGAGTAACTACTTTATATATATATATATATATATATATATATATATATATATAGCATATATAGATATTCTTACACCGATAAAAATTAGAAGTCTTACACTCAATCTTGATTATTGATCCACTTGTATCCAATGGCTCATATTACTAAAAAATTAGAGCCTTAGATATAAGTGGGATGAATGGATAAGATTAAGAGTGTAACTTATACTGGTATAAAATGATCATGATCCTATATATATATAAACTATTTTATATTTTTTTTTAAATAATTGCTGAATTCTTATATTTATCGTACCAACCGACATATTCATTTCTACATTACCCTTCCAATTACACTGGTCCTAAAAGAAAAGAGAAGAAAAGAAATAACACCTGAACATTATATCTTTTATTTTTTTCAAAATAATTATTCATTTTTTGAATTCTCTATTTATTTTTAAATATGATTAGTCTCACATTTTTTAGTTAAATTTAAATCTCTCTCACACAATTTAAGGTAATTAAGCTTATGCAAGAAGATTTTTTATTCCATGTATAATAATAATTCTAGTTAAGATTTACCAATAAAAAGGAATGGATAAAAAATTTAAAACTCTTTTAATGAATAAAAAGTTGCAGATTAAATAAAATCAACGGGAAACAAAGTGAAAAAAAAAATTAACATATCTTAAATGGAGAAGAAATGAATACGTGAAATATTCAAAAAAATATAAATAATCATAATTAATAATAAATGGTAAAATTATGTGTTGTTTATTTTTCAAATTGATTGAAATACATAATATGAAATGATTGAAATACATAATATGAAATCGTTAAAAATATTTTAAATTTTTTTAATTGCAGAATATATTAATAGCAGAAGTGTAGAGTAGTAATCTTCTAATATTTTAAATATTAATGTGTTCCGCATTTTTAATCCAATGCAGCATTGATCTTTATAGACAATTGAATGCATTTTTGCATTTAGTGGCGATTGTAACCGTCGCGTATACCAAAAATGAACCGCCGCTAAATGCCTATTTTTTTGTAGTGATCATGTGCCTTTGTTATCCACATTATGTGCTTTATAATCCATCAAGAAGTATTGATTTCAAGAATATAATTAAGAAGCAAAGATTGTGATATATGTGCAATTCAATCATATGTATATAACAATAAATAAAATGACCATAAATCGTTCAAGGATTTACGGGGTACAATATAATAGGCAGACTTAGATTGTGATATATACAAACTAAATTGTTTCCATTTATCTTAATTTTCAAGGAAATTGTATATTTCAGTATAATTGCAAATCATTAATTAATTAATTAAAAATACAACGACACAATATCGAAAGAATAGTCGTGGGATATAGGCATACAGCTGTCTAACCCTACTTAGACTTTTATCGTTAAAAAAAAAATAAAAGAATAGCTTTGGGCCAGCTAATTGAACTATCGATAAAAAAATACTCGAAGTTTTCATTGGCTCTGTTGGAATATGACATTCTTTTAGAAGGGTAAGAGAAATCAAACAGTATACTATTGAGGGTTGAGTATCTTGATACAAGGGTACTCTTAAGGGCAATGATATGTACCAGGGCACTATAGAGTTTCCCAGAGACTGTGTATAAAGGGAGGATTGTATATTACGGCAGCATGACAACTCATGTAGTAAGTGTATAGTGTGCGTCCTTCGATGGTAAAAATAGGGTATTCGTAGATAGGGCTAGGCTCCTTAGGTGTGGGAGAGCGAGCCAGGTCAACAGGTTTAGGGCAGAGCCATTGTAGTCTGGCCTTGCCTGGGCAAGACATTTTGCAGTCATTGTCAGCTTGCAGTGATTGTTGTGCAGGAAAAAAGTGAGGGGGATATTCCAACCTTAGACATTATATGTCACGTCAGGATATCTGACATTTTGTGTCTTATGTTTGGGTATCAGCACTCTGATATCCCAAATGTGGACTGTCAGTATTGGTCCTCTAACCTTGGGCCAGTTAACTGGGCTGACCAAAACACCTAAATTCAAATGGTATGACATACATATCAACATATTCCAGAGAAAATATCAAAAACAACTTTATTTTAATTATTTCGTATGGCAAAATCATTCCAGCACAAAAAGTGCAACCTGAGAGTCGAGAATTGCAAACAAGCTGGTGGATATAGATTGTTTATAAATTGTGCATTTAAGTATGATCATGCTGGTCAGTTACCCATCACTTCTTGGGATAGACAATTAGGTGCTGTTTGGTTCAATATTTCTTAAAACTTGCCCATGCCAACCAACTTGGCAATAGCTGAAGTCCTTGTTTGGTAGACAGTTTCATAAAATTTCCCCACCTATTCTATTTGCATAGCATTTCAGATTTTGTCATAGAAAGTGAGTACTAGTCACTGTTAGGAAAGACATTTTGGACATGGTTTTTTCCTGGTTAGCTGGGTAAATGGCAAAAGGGAACCCAAAGCAGACGAAAATATCCTCTGAAGCGCGAATAAAGATCAAAGAAAGATAAGCTTATTTTCCTTGTCAGCAGCGCCCATGAGTACATATAAGCTCCATTGGAGACACACCTACTACATTGTTGGCAGAACCTTTGCTTCATGCCACCAATTGTGACCTCTGGAGTCTTGGAATGGAGTTCACAGACCTTGTGACGCCTATAATAGAGAAAGTCACGAACATGAACGTTGGTAGAACATGACAACCCATCCACAGACTAACTAAAATTTTAATCAACGTTTTCATATTAAAAAAAAAATGCCCTTTTTCGTAATTTATACTCATTATCCATCCATATTTTACTTTAACCAAACATAGATTTTGTAAACTTAAATAAATTTTCCCGGTGATTTTTTGTCCTACCAAACAATATTTTTTTTTTACTTTTCTACCAAACTCATTTTCTTACTATTTTCCCAATAATTATATTTCCCTAGTAAACATCGTCTACCAAAATAACACAAATCCTTTAATATCTCAAAATAAGATTTATAAAGTTATTTAAATTATTCGCTATAATATCTCAAAATAACACATATCCTTTAGAAAAGATATATTCACCCGTAAGTCAATTGTCAAATCACAACATGTGAGCTGACAACTTATCTTAACCTCAAATTTTATGACTATAGATTAAGGCTTTTATAAGAGTTATCTTGTAGGAAAAGTGATTGTGTTATGTTATAGAGATTTGTTCTACGTGCCGAAGTTTTTTTTTTGCTGCGGGTCCCACAAAATGTTATGTGTGTAGAAAAAATTTTGTGGTCATGTTAAATGATAGATGATAAACCCATAGAATAATTGGTCTTTTGTATTTATGTAATCTTCATTTAGTTATTTTTAACTAAATAATATGGGAATTTCTACTTATACTTGAATTTCAATTTCTAAAAAAAAATTATTGTCCATGATACACTATATATGGTTTAATATAGCGAATAGCAATTCTATTTTTTTTTATAAAAAAATACAAATAAAAATAATGTTATATATTCTTAAAATCTTAATACTTAATAAAAAAATTATTCCCTGTAATTTATTTTAAGTGCCATTTTGGTGCAAGATATAATGATTAAGAAACACAAACTAAACCAAGTTTTCGTTATGAAAATCTTTTACTAAATGACCTTTTTTTAATCTCTAGCAATTAATTATTTCACTTTATGTTATCATACTATCTTCTCTACTATATTAGAGTAGGACTAGTAAAACAACAATTAATGTTTTACTGGCATGTAAGTAAGTCACTTATAATGGACCAATTATTTTTTTACGAAAATGGCACATAAAATGAAACATGGAGCATATTAAGTAAAAAAGAAATTTTAATTATTAAATATTTGAAAATATATAAAATTCAGTACTTTCATTTTGTAATTAAGAAAATTATTCAGAGAATATAAAATTATTTGATAGTCTAAACTATCTAGAAAGAACAATTGAGACTGAATAGTACGTATATTAATTCAACGGCGATTCGAGAGTACCGGCAACTCCAGAAATTCAGAAGAAAGAGATAGAGTTTGTTACAACAGAAAATCGATACCCTACTATACTCCCCTACTGGTATTTAAAAGGCAACACACATACAGGCATCACACGTAACTGCAAGGAAAAAGAGGCTTTGGGCCTCAGCTACAAGCCCAAAGGATATTTTGAAAGTTAAAGACAAATACAAGTAAGTGGGCCCCCACCATCCAGGCCCTTCTACACTCTTCTATTCCTTCCCTTTAGCCACTTTTGTCGGTCACGAAATCCCCTAGCCACTGTGGCCTTCTTCTCTCTCTTGGTTCTCTTCTCTTTCGGATCTCTTCTTCCCTCCCCCTCCGTTCACTCCGTTCATCCAGGTGCGCATGGGAGTCATGGTCCGTATCAATTTCCCTTCCCCTTGAAGACACGAGCTTGTCCTCAAGATCGAAGCTTGAAAAAGCCTGCACAAATTCGGAGTAAGGAACCCAGGTAGCATCCTCCACCGCTAAGCCCTCCCAATGGACCAAAAGTTGTAAAGATTCCTCCTTTCCCAAGTGGACGACTCTGGTGCGCAAGATCTCCAGCGGTGTAGTCACGGGGTGGTTGTCCCAGCTTACTGGTGGTAGCGGCGCAGTGTGAAAAAAAGGATTTTGGTGGTATGGTTTGAGGAGTGAAACATGGAAGACCGAGTGAATCCGCGACTGTTCCGGTAGCTGTAATCGGTACGCCACCGGTCCCACACACTCAATCACCGGAAATGGCCCATAGAAGCGGCGACGCAGCTTTGAGAAGGATTGATTGCGCACGGACTGTTGGCGGTACGGTTGGAGTTTTACAAGAACGAGATCCCCAATCTTGAAGGTGATATCCCTGCGTTTCTTATCAGCCTGGGCTTTCATGCGTTGGCGCGTCCGGGCTAGGTTTTCTCGCAGATGGTGGATGACGGCATCACGACGGTTGAGCATCACGTCAACAGCTTCAACGATGGTGGATTTTCCTTCGTAGGATGGAATACCCGGGGGTAGACGTCCATATACCGCCTGGAAAGGAGACAACCCAATCGAGGAGTGGTAGCCAGAGTTGTACGAGAACTCAGCCCAAGGTAAATACTTGACCCAATCCTTTGGTGATTCCATTGTATAACAACACAAATACTGCTCTAACCCCCTGTTTGTCACTTCCGTTTGGCCGTCGGTTTCCGGATGGTTTGCGGTGCTGTAGCAAAGCTTGGTTCCACTGAGGCGCGACAACTCGGCCCAAAATTTGCTCACAAACACGCGATCACGGTCAGAGATGATGGATCGTGGTATGCCATGTAAACGACATATGTGTTCCACAAATGCTGTAGCTACCTTTGCCACTGTAAAATTGGGAGATAACGCTATAAAGTGGGCATACTTAGTTAGCCTATCGACCACCACCATGATCACCGATTTTCCCTCTGACATAGGAAGCCGTACAATGAAGTCCATGGATAGTTCTTCCCAAATAGCTTGCGGAATGTGAAGCGGTTGCAACAAGCCCGCCGGTGATAGGGGCTGGTACTTAGTTACTTGGCAAATTGGACAACTTCGCACAAAATCTTGTATATCTTTTTTTTGGCCTACCCAATAATACATTGGTAGAACTCTGTGCAACGTTTTTTTAACCCCTCCATGTCCCCCCAAGACTGAAGAATGAAATTCATGGAGTATCGGAATGCGAAGGTCCGAGTTGGCAGCTATTACCATGCGTCCTTTGAAGAATATCAATCCCTCTCTGTAGCAGTATTGCTCGTAACCTTCTACTCCCTTGTCAATATTTTCCCTTAGCTGAACCATCTCTTTATTTTGCTGCACTTCTTTTTTTATTTGTTCAAACAGGTGATGACTGACGGTTGTGAGAACCATGGCTGAGCTGCATCCAACTACTGGCTGTTCCTCCCCTTATGTTTGGCGTGAGAGGGCATCAGCTACTTTGTTGCCTGCGCCAGGCAGATACTCGATTGTATAATCAAAACCCAGGAGTTTGATCAGGAAGCGCTGTTGTTCCGGAGTCTGGATTACTTGTCCCATCAGCTCCTTAAGGCTTCTCTGATCTGTTCTGATGACAAACGGACCTCCTAGCAAATACTGTCGCCACTTTGCCACCCCTTCCGTGATAGCAAACATTTCACGCACATAGGTCGAAGCTTGCTGCATTTTTGGGTTTAATTTCTTGCTGAAATAAGCTATAGGCTTATTGTCTTGGCTTAGTACTGCTCCAATTCCTAGTCCTGACGCATCCGTTGTCACCACAAAGGGCTTGTTGAAATCTGGAAGTGCCAAAATAGGAGGTTCGGATAGCCTTTGTTTAAGCTCCTGCATGGCTGTTTCAGCTCCCTCGTTCCAGCCGAAAGCATTCTTATGTAGCAGAGCCGTTAAAGGAGCTGCAATGTGTGAAAACCCGCGCACAAATTTGCGGTAATATCCAGCTAGTCCTAGGAAGGACCGCAACTGCTTAAGGGTGGTGGGTCTCTTCCATTCAATTATAGCTTGAATCTTTCCTACATCTGGTCGGACACCTTGAGCATCGACTATATGGCCTAGATACTCCACTTCACTTTGGGCAAGAGCGCATTTGGATCGCTTTGCAAACAGCTTATGCTTTCTCAGGCACTCCATCACTTGCCGAAGATGGCCGACATGTTTGTCAACTGAATTGCTGTACACCAGTATGTCGTCAAAAAATACAATCACAAATTTGCGTAAAAAGTCCTTCAACACCGAGTTCATAATGCCTTGGAAGGTGGCTGGTGCGTTCGTGAGTCCGAAGGGCATGACAACAAATTCATAGTGCCCTTGATGAGTCCTAAAAGCTGTCTTATATATATCAACTGGTGCCATCCTAATTTGGTGATACCCGGAACGCAAATCCATCTTTGAAAAGATTACTGCTCCAGCCAACTCATCCAACATCTCATCAACTGTTGGAATAGGAAATCGGTTTGGTATTGTCACTTGATTCAAGGCGCGATAATCAACGCAAAACCTCCATGTTCCGTCTTTTTTTTTAACCAACAAGACTGGAGAAGAATAAGGGCTTAAACTAGGTCGGATGATTCCAGTTTGTAGCATTTCTGTCACCATTTTTTCAATTTCACTCTTTTGGAAATGTGGATACCTGTAAGGTCTCACGTTTACTGCTTTTGTACTAGGTTCCAGGTGGATTTGATGGTCTTCCACTCGAGCAGGTGGTAGCTGCTGTGGGTTTTCAAATATATCTGCATATTCCTGTAACACCGGTTGCAACCAAGGATGCTGACATTCCTCAGATGTGATTTGTCCTGAGGCTGTATGATTAATGGCCTGGAACTGATAGTAGGTGGCTACTGCGTCTGAATTTGCCAGCCTACGGAGCTGGTGCAACTCAATGCGTTCCACTTGTACTTGCTGCTCCCCAAGAAGTTCAATGGTCTTGCCCTCTTTTTCAAATTTAAGGCTCAATTTCTGGTAATTTGTGGTGACATCTCCCAAGCCTGATAACCATTGTACCCCCAGCACTACTTCAGCCCCTTGTATTGGGAGGACAAACAAATCGGAACAAAATTCCCAGCCTTGTAGTTCCATCTTTATATCACTGCAAACTCCTTGACAGCCCAAACTCTCCCCATTTCCCACCATCACCTTGAACTGTGGTATTGGCTTTACCTCCAACCCCAAAAACTTGACTAGCCTCTCTTGCACAAAATTGTGAGTAGACCCTCCATCTACTAAGACCTGAACTCTTTTTTTTTTTAATGAACCCCTTCAACCTCATCGTGCTGGATGAATATTGACCCGCCAAGGCATGTAGGCTAATCCCAGGCACCTCCTCTTCCCCACCAATTTTCTGCCGATCCACCTCCACTTCTTCATCCTTCTCATCTTCCTCCTCATTTTGAATCATCAATAGAAACATTTGTCCTTTACACACATGGTTTCTGTGAAATTTCTCCTCACAATAATAGCACAAGCCCTTTTCTCTTCTTTCCATCAGAAACGCTGGTGACAGCTTCTTGATGGGTATATTATTTTTTTTTTGAACTCCAACATTGTTGACCTCTCCTCTGGTCGGAGTGGGTAATAGACCGATTTGGTTTGCTGTTGAATGGCTACTATATCCCTTTGAGTGTACAAATCGAGATGGTCCTCGATCACTCAGTTTATCTTCCACCACCTTGGCCAGTTCCATAGCATCATCCAACGAGTTAGGTAAGTGCAATCTAACTTCCTTGCGAATTTCAGATTTAAGTCCAGATTCAAAATAACTTTGCAAGGCCAGATCATCAATACCTATGATCTGATTTGACAATTCTTCAAAGGCCTTCTGGTACTCCTCTACCGTAGTGTGCTGCTGTAACCTGCTCAGTTCTCCTCGTAAGTCTCGGTACTTTGAAGGACCGAATCTGGCTCTCAGCGCTGTCAAAAATGCCTGCCAAGTCGTCAAGCGTTGATTCCGTTCCATCCAATGGAACCACTCCTCTGCCGGACCATCCATTTGGAAAGACGTAAGTGCCAACTTATCAGCATCAGGCAGATTGTGAAACCCATAGAATTGCTGTATTTTATGAATCCATGGCTCAGGATTTCCCTTGGAAAATCGAGGTACAGTAAACTTCACCGATTTGTATGCGTTGTTTCCAAAAAATGTTCCCATTCCTGTCTCACTACTACTTGCTCCTTTTCCTTCTGTTTTGTTTTTCATTTTCGGATCCATCTTGGCTTCCATTACCGTCAACTTCAAGTTCATATTCTGCAACAAGTCTCCTAGTACACTGAACTGTTCTTCGTGTCTAACGAGTTTTGCTAGGCACTCCTCCATCATGTTGGCTTTGACAACAGAGCTAGTTCCCTCCGCCATTCCTTGATCGGAAGTTTCTCTCAATGAAAGCACCAAATTGATAGTCTAAACTATCTAGAAAGAACAATTGAGACTGAATAGTACGTATTTTAATTCAACGGCGATTCGAGAGCACCGGCAACTCCAAAAATTCAGAAGAAAGAGATAGAGTTTGTTACAACAGAAATTCGATACCCTACTGTGCTCCCCTACTGGTATTTAAAAGGCAACACCCATACAGGCATCACACGTAACTGCAAGGAAAAAGAGGCTTTGGGCCTCAGCTACAAGCCCAAAGGATATTTTGAAAGTTAAAGACAAATACAAGTAAGTGGGCCCCCACCATCCAGGCCCTTCTACACTCTTCTATTCCTTCCCTTTAGCCACTTTTGTCGGTCACGAAATCCCCTAGCCACTGTGGCCTTCTTCTCTCTCTTGGTTCTCTTCTCTTTCGGATCTCTTCTTCCCTCCCCCTCCGTTCACTCCGTTCATCCAGGTGCGCATGGGAGTCATGGTCCGTATCATTATTATAAAAAAATGTAATAAGCGGATTAGTTTCCATGAAAAAGTTGCAAAGATGCAATTCTGATTTGGACATAACTTTAAACTTATGTCTTTTACTGCTCATAATATTCAATAACTTCAGCTCAACAACAACTTACTATCTTTTCAAAATGCCATGTCCTCGTTGTCTTTTTTCACATTTGACAGTTAATTCATCATGCATTATTATTTTCCATTAAATTATGAAAATGCAAGAGTACTAAACAAATTCTAATTAAGACTCGTGCTTAATGCTGCCTAGTGTATATAAATACGACAGGGAGCTTTCTTTTTCACTTTTTCTTTTACTGATTTAATCTAAAAATTGCTGTGGGCTGGAAGGACTTTAGTTAGGTCTCAGGTCTTTGCATGCATACACGCGCGCGTTCTCTCTCAAAACATTACAATATTTGTTTATTTTTTATTAGTTGTAAGTTAATTAATAATTAAGGTTCAATGTATGTGATTTTAAAGGATATAAATTCATGTTTTTTTATCCTTTATAATTATGTAATCTAGGAAGTACATATTTATAATACGAAAATTATTTTATTTCTCAAAAGAAAAAAAACAACTAATATTAAAACTTTATTTTTTGGGATACATAATTATAAGGGGTGAAATGACATATACTTGTATCCTTTTAAAAGAAGAAATGATTTTCCCTAATTAATATCTGTATCTTTTCCATGATACTCGTTACATGCAATGTCTTTTCTTTTAGTTAGAATCTATCTTTTAAGTTAAAGCATCCTATTTTTGTGACTGTCCCTCTCTGCAAAGTAATTGGAAAATGCCACTTTGAACACAAAGCCCCTCAAGCAGCAAGTGCCATGCAACAAACAAGTTATTAACATGCCAAAGTACAGAGAGGAATCAGCTTCTTTTTCTTCCCATAATGCCAAATATTCCTTACTGAGATTAGGTTCTCCAGCTTTTTACATTTTACTTTTGAATTGTTTATTAAGGTAGGCCTGCTTTTTCTAGAGTCATCCCATGGTGAGTCGTGACTCAAGGGGTTCGGCCACATAGGCTTTAGAAAGGTTTAAAAAAAGAAATCTATAAAGCAGCCGGAACATAAGGAGATAGCTAAGAAACCATTGTTTAATGCTTTTCATCACATTTACAGCTCAGTTCCAAGTGACCTATACGAACAATCCTTGTGTGGTTATTGTCTCCACATTTGTTTGAATAATTTATTATGCATCGTCCTATTATTATTATTATTAGTATGTCCATCGTATAGATATATTATTTATGCAAGTATATGCTGTGTATGCTTAGTGTTACCTTTTGTGTAAGGACTCATGTTTGTACGAGATCAAATTGCATCTATATATGAAATTACCCTAACTACATTTTTTTAACAAAAAAGAAAAGCATCATTTAACCCAAAGTAGTTTTAGATTCGTGGGGGTTATCAAAAGGGAAAGTTTTATACTTTTATTTATCAAGTAATTACAATTTTATGAAGCCGGAAGGGATAAATCTGTTGGGTTTTTGCTCTTTCTCTAAAGCCCAATAGGGTCAAGAGTGAGAAGAGCCCAAGAAACCCAAAGCCCATTCAGTTTAGGGTTAGGGTTTCTTGGAACCCATATATATTCTACGTTTAGTCATTAGCCTCTGCTAGGGTTTCCACTTGGTGGTTGCAGAGGGCTGATGGATGGTCATCTCCCTGAAAGAGAGAGAGTGCCCACACACTTCCTATTCCCCCTTGAGTCATAGTCTGGAAGATCTGCCACAGTCCAGCATCAAGGGATTTGTTCGTGCTGCGGCGCTGAGGTGAGCAGTTCGTGAAGAGGAATCACATAAGGGAATATTCTACACGAGATCTGCGCACCAAGAGGTAATCCTGAAACGAGGATGATTCGGTAAGCATACCAATGTACTAGGTCCTAAATCGCTTCCGTATAAATCCAATAGTTCCTACAATTGGTATCAGAGCCTTGGCTGTACATTGGTATGTGAATCTAGTTTCACTGATCATGTAATTAGTTTTGCTTCTTGAAATATGGCACCTAGGGTTCTAGGATTATGGTATGAATCCTGCGTGTATTTTATAATTCATTTTCATAAAAGTTTAAATTTTTATCGGTAAAAATGCTTTAATCCATGGTTAGGGTTTCTCGTGTATTCCTCAATCTGTAACAAGGAGGCTAATCCCATATGATTAGGTTTCCTCCTTGCTGTTTTTTCAATTTTTCGGAATTTTCGTGTATTTTTCAAGATTTTGTAAAAATTCAAGATCGAGAAACCGCGAGGAAGATGCGCAGTCAGCACTGTCGGAGACTTTTCGAGGACTTACCGATCTCAGAATGGGCCGATCTATATATGGTTGGAAAGAGGACGGAAAGACGAACGTAACGGTGGGTGGATCGCCGCCATCGGAGCCTACACGCTCCTCCACGCGCCTCCACAAGATGGTGAGAGTGGCCGCCACTCTCCGGCAAAGAAAGGGAGAGTGTGGGAGCGTCCGGCCACCTTTTTGGGTGGTTCCAGCGGCGGTGCACTCGTTTCTATGTGGCGGTCCTTCCCCTGGAGTTTCGGCTTGATTTGACTTCGTGTCACGGCGCAGCAGACCTGACGGCTAGGGTTCCTCTTTCGCATCCTAGGGTTTCTCGCTAAAGGATTGGGTCTTTGGGCTTTTGGGCCTATGGAAACCCTAAAGGGGCTTGAGACAGATACTATGGGCTAGGCGAAAGTCGAATTCCAAAGTTGTAACATTTTTTTTTATTTTTGTTATATTCTTTAAAATAGAAATGTCATGGATTAAAGTAATTAAATTTTATTATTTAATGCTTTTATTGATTGGTATGAATTATATGATCAATAACATGCTTTATTGCGATAACATGCCATATAGAATAGGTGGTGCCATATTGTTGCATAACTTGTATGATTACATGAGCATAATAGCTATTATGTCTTCAGCGACTAGTACGATAGTTATTATGGGATTATTTTGATTTTAAATTATCCTCAAAAGTAATTAATGATTATTATGATTTTTGTTAAAAATCTAGATTAATAATGGAATTGATTAATTTTGGATAATTAACATCAAGACAAATAATCGTTATGAAAATTATTTTGATTTCAAATCATCCTTATAAATGATAATTATTATGATTGTTGCAATCTAGATTAATAATTAAATCAGCTATTTGGATGATTTAAATCTAGAAAAATAATTAAAGTAAATTTCCTAAGAGAATAGTTTATTTTGCGAGTAATTTGTGGGTTTTCTGAAATGGTCATGGAATAACACACGTTGCATACAGCATTCATGTATCATGATTGTGTGGAGCACACGCTGACGTAAAGTGACCAGATTTCAGGACCTTAATGATTTCAAAATTCAGATAAGCTAAGTGATGCACGTTCAATTAGAAAATAATGCTTATGTTGAATGGAAGGAGATTTAAATTAAGAAATTAATTTAACCTTCAAGCGCAATATAGGACCATTAATAAAATAATCATGTGAAGCCCCATCG